>BSBM01000472.1:4070000-4170000 GCA_027924585.1 Larix kaempferi | reverse complement strand
CGGTGCTACCTGTGGGCTATAAGTATGCGGGTCACGGGTAGAGCACCAAACGCATAGTCAAAAAACCGACTGCCTGCGTCTACTCGCCACTGTCTACAATTTTGCCCGCAAGTACGGCCATAAATAGAATTTTAATCATTAAACTGACCAAAATTTACTTGCTTTGCACTCCAGGAGGGTTCTAGAGTGGAGGGAAAGAGAGCATGATCAGGTTGATTAGGCCGTGCGCAACAATTTGCAAGCACAACAAGCATTGCAAGCATGTGGCTTATATAAATACTGGAGTATAGGGGGTTTAAGGGCCCAAAACCTATTACTCGGTTATCTGATAAACTACTAGTATGTGGATGCTCAAAACTTCATCCTCAACAGGAAAACACTGACATTGTAAGTAGAGGATATCTATTTCATTACCGGTTTGTCCCATAGAGGGGAGGTGGCAAGTCTTCAGTCACGGACCGTGGGTGGTGGGATCATTGTGCAAGACTACATAGCGCAATATTGTCCCGCCAGCACACGAGCAGTTGGAATTCAAGTGTTGGTGAATGCCATAGTAGATATGAGTACAAAGATCATTGTGGCTACTCTAGTGCGGATCACGAGATCCAAACCACTGCATCATGCATACAGACCGGTGATGTTCTACGCATCACAATGCATGTAACCTACTATATTCGACTGGTGTACTACTCTGTTGGTGTCTATGAAGACACAACTGACGGAATGCAAAGACGGGAAGGCCAAAAACTTTGGGTATGGCAGCATCCTATGCAGCTTCTTCTTTAAGAGGGTTCCGAGGCTTAGCCGAGGGTGGATGTCCCTCCTCACAATCTTTGTGATCCAGCCCTGACCCGGTGGACTGAGATCTTGACACGACAAGGTGGTGGCCATCTGGCGTCACCATATACTGAGGAGTTCTTCCACTGGTGGAACTGGCAGGTGATCGCTATAGAGGACTACCCTTATGCAGGGATAGACTTCAGATAGGACCGTGACATGCTGCTCCCACCAGGTGCAGCTTTCAGAGACATTGGTGAGTACTCTTTTGGTTTTGTGTTTATTAAATTTTTATGGATTTTTTTATTATAGTTGAAATGAAAAAAATATTTTCGGTGGTAGTATCATGTGCTAATGGGTGATTTTTTGCTCGCAGACAAAGGCCCAGGGAGACCCGAGGGCTTCCCAAGACATGGTCGTCGGGGTAGGGATTAGGTGGCAGTAGATGCTGCAGCAGGGCGCACACTTCAGACGTTGCGATGCAACATATCACGGATGGTTTCCCGAGTACCACTGATAGAAGTATCCTGACTACCTGAGGCTATGCAGCTCCAGGTAGTGGGTGTTCCTGGTGAGTGGGTGCAGTTACTGCAGCAGATGGCCAATGCAGTACAGTACTACTATGAGACACATCCCGTCGAGGCGGCAACTAGACCTCCTCGGAGGGAATAGATATCCCAGGGTCTCATCATTTTTTGTATCAATATATATTTTTGAGGGCTACAGGCTCCAGTTTTGTATGACACCACCATTTTTGGACATATTTATATATATATACAACTTTGGTTCTCGGTTCTACTACATGTGTGTATGTTACAAATGTATGAATGTCTTTGTATTTATGTGCTCATGATGAATGTGACAAATGCCAATCTAATACATAGTTAGCGTATGCATCAGATATATAATTATGACTTATCAGAATATGAATATATGTAATAGAAACAAAATGTCTCTCCAAGATTCATACCTTAAGGAATATCCATGGTAATGTAGGGTCTCATACACGGTACTGCCCATTCAGCTAAGATACAACTAGTTGTGAATCCAAACAGACTTCTAAAGATTGGATGTCATGTGAAATGGCATCCCGAAGTAGCTCAACGACGGCACTATACTCAGCCACATTATTAGATGTAGGACCGTGACAAGCACCTCCTGAAGACACAACTAGGTGGTCAGGTGAAAAGACAACCCAGGCAGCAGAAGCAAGCTGCTGTGTATGTCGGCTAGCACCATCTGCAAAACCTAAGAACATAGGGAATCCCATTGACATCTGTCAATCAAACAGACGCTAATCAGCAAACCCGACAACCAAAAGGCAAGCTAAACTATGTACAGAAAACTATACAATAGTCTACAAAAGTATCAGCTCAAACCAAAGGTTCAAGAATAATACCGCTTGAGGTAGAGCCCATTTCTAGGCTCCTTCAAGAAAACTCCCTCATAGTCTTCTAACTCATAAGCTCATTTTTCTAGGACATGCCTCACAATGTAAGGACCGTGCCACATGGGATTGAACTTGCCTGCCCGCAAGGGTTCTTTAGCTTGGTCATAGAAGAGTACCAAGTCACCTTCAGCATATTGCTGAGGATGGACATACCTATCATATTGAACCTTGACATGACACTTGTTAACATCAAGGGCCACAGCGGCATCTCGACGGTGCTCGTCAAGTTGCTCGAGGTGTACTAAACATTGCTCAATCTCTATCGTATCAGGGAGGAGCTCTATGGCTAGCTTGAGCGAAGGGATTTTGCATTCAATTAGTAAAAGTGTCCCCACACCATGAACTAACTGGAATGGTGAGAACCTGGTGGAAGTCTTAACTGCGGTTCGATATGCCCACGAAGGAGGATATAAGATGATATGCCAATTGGTCTTGCTTTATTGGATGGTATGTTGGAGAATGGTCTTCAAAGACTTATTTACTGCTTCAACCTGACCATTCGCTTGAGGATAGTAGGAAGACGAGTGTTCCTGACGAAACCCAAGCTTGAGAGACAAATACTCCATCATCTTGTTTTGAAAGTGACTTCCATGGTCAGTGACAATCTCTTTCGAGATACCGAACCGAGTGGTAATCTGGTTGAACACGAAATGGGCTACAGTAGCACCATCGGCTTTAATAGTAGGCATGGCCTTAGCCCACTTGGAAAAATAATCCACGGCCACGATAATATGGTGATACCCCTCAGCCGAAGCTGGTTTGCAATCTATGAAATCCACCCCCCACTTGGTGAAGGGACCGATAGTGATGACCGGATGGAGGGGCACTGGATGCGAGTGTATGTTCCGAGAAAACACCTAGCAAGGGTGACATCTCTTCACAGCGTTAATACAATCTTTAAAGATATTAGGCCAAAAATAACTAGCTCGCATGATACGCTTGGCTGTAGCAAGCCCGGATAAGTGACCGCCACACGCCCCCGCATGGCAATCATTAAGTACCCATTTCGCTTCTTCGTGAGTCAAGCAACAATGGAGAATGGAATGCTTTCCTCGGCAATACAAAGTGTCACCGATGATAGTATAATCTTTATCATGATGTCTCACACGCCGTCGCTCATTTCATGAATAATGCGGAGGAAACTTCAAAGTTTGGAGATATCTAATGACATCCCCATACCAAGGGTCCTCGGACGAGATAAGGAATAAGTGTTCATCCACAAAGGAATCTTCATGAATGACATCCTCATCAAGCCGTGGAAGGTTAGACATAGGCTCAGCGAACACGAATGATTTCACCGATTTGCCGAAGCAAAATTGAGATCAAATTCCTGAAGGATTACAATCCATTTATTATATTTACCCCCAATAAGGCATTGTGATAGCACGAACTAAAATGGATTGATGTGAGCTACAACGTGTTAGGATATTCCTATACTCCATCTTAGTCCCACTAGTATTTTGATCATTTAAATTTTCAGTCATGCAAGTACTTTTAGGGTTTGCATGCATTCTAGGGTTTGCATGCATTTTGCATGCATCCCAGTCATCATTCCACCACCTAGCCCTCAGTTAGCCAGCCCCCAGGAGCTTCTCACTATTCATTTTTAGCCCTCTAGTTCCTTAATGCGCCCTTCTTCCTTGATTTTAGGGAGCAACTAGCCCTTCTTCACCTACCAGTCCAGTTGTCTTCAGTTTACACTCAGTTACACTTAGTTACACTCAGTTACACTTATTTAGACTCAGTTACAATCAGTTACACTTAGTTACAATTAGTTACACTCAATTACACTTAGTTACACTGAGTTACACCTACCAGAGTTAGTTTGACTGATGGTTGACAGTTACTTGAGCATTGATGACTCCATTGATGATGATGAAGACTTCCAGTTGTGCTTCGATGATCATGAGGACACCTAGTTGTGCTCCGATGACACTCTATTGATCTTATGATCACTCTGAGAGGCTAATTCGAATTGCCATATTAGGCATTCAAATCCTCCCTACCATTGTACTATTTATTTGTCCATATTGTGATTAATTAACTAGTGTGTGTGAAGTATTATTGCTTCTATCTGAGTTCTATTGTACCATATTATTATGTTGCTCATTATACTGTATTATTCACTCTTCTTCTATTTTCTTGCTTAATCATAATTACTGTTGTGAGGCAAACATCATCTCTTAGATTGCTGTGAGGATTTTCACATGGTATCAGAGCATGTTAAGAGTATTGTTTATCTCCATTCTTGAGAATTTTTTGCAGGTTATTACCAATATTTCGAGTGCAGCAGTTTCTCCATTTTTGCAACAGTAGCAGTTGCATTTATTCTATATTGTTTTTGCAGGTCTTCTACAGCTTCAATGTATGATTCAGAAGGAATCCCTTTTCTTTCTCCATTCAACTATGATGAATGGAAACCAAGAATGATAGCACACTTGAAGATCCATGATCCTTTTTATTGTCATTTTGAACGAGAGTTCAAATCCCCTGAAGAAAAGATTGATTGGTTAAATAAATGTGATGATGCCTTTGGAGCAATGATCCTTTCTTTGTGTGCATACAAAAGATTCCAATTCAAATACCGTGATGGTTTTGAAACTCCAAAGGAGTTATGGACTCCAAACGAGTTATTGGATCACCTGGATGAAAAATTTGGCAGAAAGAATGAAGGGATTGGTCCAAATCCATTCGAAAGCAAGCAAAGTGTTCCATTCGCTCCCCTTGATGGTATCTCAGATCATGCACCAGTATCATCTCTTATTGAAGTTGTTGACAAAGAACTTGCAGATTCTCCAGCCATGCTCAAACTTTCTTCTCTTTCTGTGCCAGCTCACACTCTAGATATTGTAGAAGGTCCTAAATCCTCTCTTGCACCAGAGTCTGTTAGTTTGCATCATGATCACATGATTATTTCAGAGGTCAAAACAGCTACTGAAGGTAATGCATTCGCTCCTCTCTATCTATCTCCTCTTTTATACTACTATATGATCATAAATTCATGCTTTCATAAGGTCATTGAAGAATATGGCCATGGCCATTCTCTTGGGATAATTTCTCATGCATCTATTGGTTTTGATCTCACCTCTCATGGTTCAAAGGAGATCTCAAGAAGCCATGATTCAAGTCTTGTATCTAATTTGGGTTCTAAGCAATTACTGCTTGGGATAATTTCCCATGCATATGATAGTTTTGATCTCACCGATGCTGGTTCAAAGGAGATCTCAAGAAACTGTTTTTTAAGTCTTAAATCTGATTTTGATTTCAAGCAAACATGTAATAGTTCTTTTTGGCATAATCTCACCCATGGTGGTTCGAAGGAGAAGACAAAAGACTATATGCACTTTCACAGATTTGATCCTACCTCAGCTGATTCGAATCACAGGTTCAAGGATCATTCTCATACTGTTGGATTTGTTATCATCACATTCGATCTGAAGAGAAAGTACAAGCACATGCTTTTTGAGCACGATCCACTTCTTCCCAAGAAGAAAATACCTCCAGACATATGACCTAGCATCACACCTACTTGAGTTTGGAGCATTTATTTTTGTGTGTTCCTTACAGTCTGTTTTTTGAGGAGCGGGTATTTTTCCCATGAAAATTTCCCCAACTTCCTTGGTTTATTGATTGTTATTATTCATTGTATTGGGTGACCTTTTGTCTTAGTTACCAGGGCCTAGGATGGATTAAGGCGGGGTGTTAGGATATTCCTATACTCCATCCTATTCCCACAAGTATTTTGATCATTTACATTTTCAGTCATGTATGCACTTTTAGGGTTTGCATGCATCCCAGTCATCAGTCCAGCACCTAGCCCTCAGTTAGCCAACCCCCAGGAGCTTCTCACTATTCAGTTTTAGCCCTCCAGTTGCTTAATATGCCCTTCTTCCTTGATTTTAGGGAGAAACTCTCCCTTCTTCACCTACCAGTCCAGTTGTCTTCAGTTTACACTCAATTACACTTAGTTACACTCAGCTACACTTAGCTACACTTAGTTACAGTCAGTTACACTAAGTTCACTCAGTTACACTTAGTTACACTAAGTTACACTCAGTTACACCTACCAGAGTTAGTTTGACTGATGGTTGACAGTTACCCGATGATGATGAAGACTTCCAGTTGTGCTCCGATGATCATGAGGACACCTAGTTGTGCTCCGATGACACTCTATTGATCTTATGATCACTCTGAGAGGCTAATTCGAATTGCTATCTTAGGCATTCGAATCCTCTCTACCATTGTACTATTTATTTGTCCATATTGTGATTAATTAACTAGTGTGTGTCAAGTATTATTGCTTCTATCTGAGTTCTACTGTACCATATTATTCTGTTGCTCATTATACTATATTGTTCACTCTTCTTCTATTTTCTTGCTTAATCATAATTACTCTTGTGAGGTATACATCATCTCTTATATCTACTGTGAGGATTTTCACACAACGGTTGTTGTTCGAAGCAAAATGTAATGCAGTAACCGCTGGACTGCGTGGACAGTCGCAAGTGCCAGCTTTTCTATGTGGGTATATCTTAGTTCAGCATCTACTAAATTTCGACTGAGATAATAGATAACATGCTCGACAAGCATATCATCTACCTGAACCAAGACCATGCCAATAGTCTCTTGAGACGTGGCCACATAAAGAATAAAATCTTGTGTAAAGTCTGGTGGACTAAGCATAGGGGCCGATACCAAGGCTTTCTTAAGGGAGTCAAAATACTATTGGGATCACTCATCTCAGATAAAAGGTGTGTCTTTCTTCAATAAGCACGCGAAACCTTTGGTAATACTAGCATAGTTAGCTATAAATTGACGCAGAAAAGTAGCTCTCCCTTGGAGGCTCTGAAGTTGTAACAAATTACGTGGAGGAGGCAACTGAGGTATTGCCTCAACTTTGAGAGGATTGACTCTAATACCCTCCCTCGAAACTATGAATCCTAGAAGGCAACTAGTCCTAACAGCGAAGATGCATTTGTTTGGATTCAATCAAATTTTGTAGTGGATACATCGTTCAAGAATCATACAGAGGTGCTTGGGGTGGTCCACTCTCTTACGAGAATGGCCAGCAAGATCATCCAAGACAACTTCCATAATCATCTTAAGATCGTGAAAGGAAAAGGTCATGGCTCGCTGAAAAGTAGCTCCCACATTTTTAAGGTTGAAGGGCATTTTACGATATGCAAATGTTCCCCATGGACAAATAAATGTCATCTTATGTTGGTCCGCGGGTTTGATTTGAATCTGATTATAACCCGAGAATCCGTCCATGAATGAAAAATCTCACTCCCCGCACAAGCATCCAATATTTGATCAATGAATGGTGTGGGGAAGTTGTCTTTCAGACATGCATGTTTCAAATCTCTAAAATCAGTGCATACACGGATCGTTCCCTACTTCTTATCCATAGGAACGAGGTTTGACACCCATTCGGTAAGGGGAATGGGGTAGATGAAACAAGCTTTGAGCAGTTTCTCCACCTCTGCTTTAATAAAGGTTGCCTTCCTAGGGTTCACAGCATCAGGATACATTCTAATCTCATGTTCAACAATGTGGGGGTCTATTCCTGGCACCTCCTAGTATGACTAGGCAAAAGCTTCCCGCAGTTCTGTAAACAAGTCAATGTAAATAGCAATCTCCTCAGGAGTGCAATCGACACCGACGTAAACATTCTCCATCTTTCCGGTAATGCAAGAGATGTTGATCGAAATGGTTGGGGAAATATTGGCAATATTCCCCTCCATAAAAACATCATGCGACTCCAAAAGAGCCACAGGGTGACCGACCATCTTAGCTAGAGTCATCCTAAACTCCTTCTACTCAACGAGCTCGAGGTTGGGAAGGAAATAAGAGCGATGGTGCATATCTTCCCAAGGCCTCTCACTACCACACATGGACTCGAGGATAGCTTCATCAGATGGTAAAGTACCATCAAGGAAATCGTGAGAGCAAGATGAGTTGGTTGCCCAAACTAGCAGTGTAATGGGATCTTCTTCAACTGTCTGGGAAGAAGAGAGATCGAGATCTGCAGTGGTTTGTTGGATATGATCGTAAGCGAGCTCTACTATAGATAAAGGCATAGACATCCCGACATGCGCAATGTTTCCAGATGTGGAATTTGTGGATGGTAAAGTCCATGGATCATCTAAATAGGAGGTCCGGAATAAAATATTATTCGAAGGAGGAGACGCATTGTCGGTAATGGTTCCAATAAAATTCACAGGTGCAGAATGGTCAAAAGTTCCCATCAATGAGGGGTACATTCCAACACCTATGTTCCCAGTTGCAGGCTAGGAATTAGAAACTTGCAGGACTACAGATCCCGTGGATGATGTGGAAGGAGTGCCAACATAATCCAGCTCATCGATCATCACAATTTTGGCTTCATGGGGAAAGAAGATAACTCGAAGTACAGTAGATGCTACGGCCTTCATAGCATACATCGTGTTCTGACCCAGTAAAAGGTTGTAGTCGATGGGTGCATCAACCACTTCAACTTCAATAAGCACAGACTTACCTCCCAAGGAGACAACAAGGGAAGGGATAATTCCATGCGGGGTAAAAGATCTACCGTTGAGTGCAGTGAGTGTAGTTCTAGACACGAGTAGAGGAGGAGATCCAAGAGCTTTCCAACAAGCTAATGACATTATTGACGTAGAGGCACCTTCATCAACCATAGTACGTTTGACGAAGCTCTTAAGGAAAACCACCTGGATTTGAAAAGCCACATGGTAAGGCAAGCGAGGTTGGACATCAGTAGTATTGAACTTGATAACACTGGGATTTCCCCCATCCTGAACTCCTAACGCACTCAAAAGGGCATGCTTCTGAGAAGGACAGTCTTGCAAAACTTCAAGAGCCGACATGATAGACGGAGTTTGGCCCAAATCTTCTACAATGGAGTAGTTCTGGGCAGCTCGAGCATTAGGATTATGTGTGGAGCGCTTGAGAACACCTTTTGGTATCCACGGCATAATAGAGGGCTTCTAGATATGCAAGGAATTGTCAGGAGGAGGGGGAGGATCATTCCCCAAATTGGGTTGTGGTGCACCATAATCGCGCTGATGAGTAGCAACACAAACCTCCGACTGAACCATATTCACACATCCATAACCACTAGTATTGGAAGAAGACGTTGTCGTTTCATTAGTACCATAACCAGCAGTGGGAGCATGCGAAGCCATGTTTTGATGATGAGGAAGGGGATCCTTCAACACAGTTGGGCTCTGTGCCAAATGCTTCAATGCTTCTTCAATTCGAGGACATAAGTGAGTAAGATGATCCTCCCCACAAAGCTTTCAAGGGAATTTCACCTTATGCCTAGGTTTACGATCCTCGCCAGCATTACCTCCTTCCCGAGGAAGGTTGGCATTCTCTTTACGAGGAGTATTACGATTTTTATTGTTATTACTTCCATTGTTTCCACCCCTATGATTATTTCTCCCCTTTTTCTTACCACTAGGTTGTTGGTTACCTGACGGTTTTGTTGATTGCACATTGTGTACATCAGATGATGGAGTGGAAGCGGACAAGGTGTGAACTTGTCCGTTGACTGCACATTGTGTACATCAGATGATGGAGTGGAAGCGGACAAGGTGTGAACTTGTCTCGGAGTAGACTGGTTTAGCAACAAATTTTGCATTTGATTAGCTACCAAGTCTACAAGGTGAGTGCATGCGGACCCCACGATGCCATCGGCATGTGGTCCAAGAACTGACATGGGCTCATGTCTTGTTCTCAATGCATCAGGAATAATGTCATACAAAATGCCAGATTGAGAATAAAGTAGATCTAATTGTTGGACTTTCAAGATAGCTTGTTCCTCAGTCACAATGTCGGACATCGAAACATCCTTAGAAATGTATGGGAGTAAAGACTTAAGGAACCATTCCAATAGGAACTCTGGAGGAATGTTGGCTTTCACTAATCTCTTCTGCCGACGCCACTCTTGAACATGGTTAGAAATATGTGTGGCCTTATTCTGAAGGAAGGTGGACAACAACTCAGTACCAGTATTATGACGAACCGACAATTGGAAATGGTCTAAGAAAACCAAAGCAATCTCGTTGAATCCCCTATAGGTGTTTCCAAGAAACTCCACATACCACTTCGTGGCTGCCCCCATGAGGGTGCATTGAAATAGTCGTAACCTAATGGAATCATGATTCAAAGAATTGGAGGAGCACCAAAAGTTAAATGTCATGACAGGATCTCTCGGGTCCTCACCACCTTTCCCGTCAAACTTTGGAATGTCCGAAGGGAGCTTGGTAGGGACCAGGGGCCAAGTAGGGTCGTGACACAACGGATCATTCGTGAGCTTCGAAAGATTCAGGAGATTCAAGCATGCAAGGAACAGGAGATGAGGCTGGAAAGCTTGATTATAAGCCCCCATAAAAGGTTGGTTAAACAGAACTATGTTATAAGATGGACCAAAAGCTTGACCATGAGGATTAAACTGCTGATAATGAGGACCTGACAGTCCATAAGCTTTTTCATTTCCATAGGATTGATAACCTCCTCCTGGCTGACCCATTTGAGAGTAAGAAGGTATATGCGTGTTTTGGGCACCATATTGGGGTGGTGGGTGATACTGGTGGTCAGCACCGACTGTGTTGTTGTAAGGGTTGCCACCATGAGTATGGGGCATATATGTACTATTCATAGTGGGAACTGTGTTGTAATAACCATAATGGTATGGTATGTTCCCACCCCCAGCATTAGGATTAGCTTAAGCAGTCGTGTGGTGACCAAAAGCATGAGAAGTATTCCCAGCCCCAACATTGGTGTAATTAGTAGCAGGGTTGGTGGTGTGATGTCCATTTGGATAGGAAATATTCCCACCACCTACATTAGCATCTCTAGTGGCGGAAGTGGACACAAAAGGATGCGGTATATGTCCACCCCCGTGGTTGGGAGGAATGGTATCATGTGCAAAAGTAGTCCTGGGTTGATGAGTAGCGACATGTGTATTAGGTGGTGGATGGTGAGTCGTATTCTGAACAACATTCCAGTTAGGTTGAGTAATCCTAGGAGGTGGTCATCTTCTACCATTAGCAGTGTTAGGAATCTAACCAGTCCCCATACTATGTGAGTGGTTAGACAACGTAGTGACCCCAGTGAGGGTAGTGCCCCCAGTGGGTATAGTATGGATAATACTTTGGGTGGTGCCAGCGTGACTACCAACCATAGTGGAAGGTTCGACAGTATTATGAGTAGGCATACCAAAAGAGAGTGCGGTGGGGTTGATCATAGGGCCAGTATCATCATGTGTCTCAGACATCCCGTATCTATAATTGCGTGGAAACGAAGGAACGAAAGGCTCGTCCTGTTCTTCATCCTCGAGTAAGTCGGGCATTCCATTAAGATAATTATCCGGATTCGAAGGATCAAACGGATCCTGGTCAAGTGGATTAGGCCAAATAGAACTAGGTTGAGTCTCAGGTGGATCACCCCCCTAATCCTTACGAGGAGTATGGGGATCGAAGGTATGTTCAACTCTACCCGAAGGAGTAGAAGGGTTTTCCCCAATATCGGCATGTGCAGCCATGTAATCTTCAACGTAAGTCACGTAAGAATCCAAAGACTCAGACGGATCCCTCCAGCGTCCTCTAGCAATACGGCGTGTAAACTTGAGTGGCTTTAAACTAGCCAAACGACAGGATCGGCGGAGCATAGGGCTCTGTGCCACGTTATCTCCGGAGAGAGTCACAACATCCCCTAAAGGCCAACTATCGATCAAAAACAGTAAATCAAAAGCACACACCTAGAGAAACTACAGCCAAGAGCAGACAGACAGAGTGTTTAAATGAGCTCCCAACACTAGAGCCAGTATTTCTCACCTAGGAGAGGCTTGAGACTCCCAAACTATAGCCGGAGGTAACAGAATCAGTTATAGAGACACCTAGGCTTCACTGTGTCGACAAGGTCAAGTCCACTGCACGAACACAACTGTGTTGTCCAATCCCTATCTGACTCAGGACACAAACAGCGTAACCACTGCAAGTACCCTGTGCGGTACCTAGGTAAGGCAGCTATGTTCACCACAATATAACCAATGCTCAGGGGGACAGTCGCAGGTGGGACCTGTCGTATGGGCACGGTAGCTAAGCCCGAAGCACAAGAGGATGAACCTCCGGTACCCCCATATACGAACAAATCCTGGATATATCTTCCACGTTCAACCGGTATCAGAGGGATATCTCCTCAACCAACCTCCCGTGACCTCGTGCTTAACTCTATATTGAGTAGAGCTTCCTCATAACACCGATCTATACCATGGATTCCTCCACTCCATGGTCAGACACCTAATGTTTTGTCTAGTAGTATTGGATTGTTAACTCACAATGATCTATTCCAAGACTTTAAACCTATGCTAGTTGGTGTACCCTATAAATAAAATTAGTCTAATCAATTTTAAGATTAAGCATTAATTTTAGTGGATGTGATTACTCAAGCGATATGATCGTGAAACTTGTGATGTGTAGACTCAATAGTATGCAACATTGTCCAATCCTAAACTCATCTATCCAATAAAACAATGTCACTAATATGCAAAATCAACCAACAATTCTGAAATAAAGATGCAATCTTTTATCTTTTCAATGCACAAGCAGAACCTAAATGAAGGCAACAAGCACTCAATGCAATATGCAGTACATGGAAATAAAATATTTTTGTATTTTCACTTATAAACAAGAAGGAAAATGAAAAAAACTAAATGTATGTTTTTGTATGTTTTCAATATAAATGGAATGAAAAAATGCAAGCAAAATCCTACTATTCAGTCACTAAAGTGCCGAGAAGATCACTAAGACAACCCAACAGATCCTAAACAGCAAGACTCAGCCAAAGGAATGAGCTCAAAAGGAAGAAACCAAGAGGCTAAAACCAAAGATTGGTAAAAAACCGAGAAGGCTCAACCAAGAGAAACGAAGAGATCTGGTCACAACCAAGGCATGAAACAGTCAAGAGAGAGGCCAACAAAGACTCAAGAACCAACCAAACTCACCCAGCAACAACCAATAGCCATAAACCAAAAAAAGGTGGAGTTACACGCTACTGTCGAAGCAATACCTGCGGGTACCCGCGAGCAGTAGTGTAAACAGAGGCGGGTATACGCGAGCTGAGCTAAGCTAGCCCACGGGTGAGGAAAGGAAAATGGGAAAATAAAGAGTCCAGAGGCTCAGAAAAAGCAAGTTTTCTACAGTGTATCTTAATGGCCAATCAATGACACAGAGCTTCGATAAACAGTGACTCTAATTATGGACTAATGCTAAAAACATTTCCCAAACATGGATGTTTTCCCCAGCGGAGTCACCATATTTGTATTGGAGAAAAATCACTATGGCTTGGGAATACCACAACAGACAGATGAGTACCAGAAATCTACTCAATTCTCAAAGCAATGCTATTATAAATGACAATGTTAAGATAATGGAGAAATGTAACCAACCTCGATCCAAAAGTTTGATGTAGATCCCCGTTGGAGCTTTCAATCCGTGGACTTGTAATCTGCAAATTAGTCTTGACAGCCAATATCCAACAAGTACAAATAATATATAATTGACATTAACATTATCAATAACAATGGTCCATAGTATCATAAGCAAATGTAACCCAATGTATAATAAACAACATTCACACCATGAATGGACGAGAATATGAGCATTTCTATTAATGAACAAGAAGAAGTACAAAGTGATATGACCTCTTGCTGGCAACCAATCTGAACCAAGATCTAGATCAATCCACTTATGCCTCCACCAATCCAATCCTCCATGAATGGCAAACTCAAACTAGACAGGAGTTTGGAAGGTGAACACAAATGGTCCACAACTACAAGAATCAATGAGTGCAAACTCAAGATAGGGCAAAAATCCACTAGAGTTCCTTTGCTATTCTCTTCTTCCTCCCGTACATAATCCATATGTGCTCAATATATAGTCCTCTCAATGGTAGGTGAAAGGACACATCGAGACATTCCTTGGGTAGATGGAGAGCCAAAGGTCACCCAATGACCGCTTTTTTGGAGTAAAAAGTAACTAATAGTGGTTTTTAGCATTTTACTTGATACCCGTGGACTATAGTGATGCAACTTGCAGGTACACATTATATATTGATGCAACATGTGGGGAGGAATAAAAATAGGGAAAACTGGTATCACTTAAGGATAAAAATGGATCTGAGTCACTGAAATGGATCCTACAGGCCAAATAATACTGATGCTCATAGGGTGGAAAATTACGATGTAACACCTCTATGCCAAGAAAACACTTCAAGCCTAAATCTATCATCTGAAACTCTTTTTGCATACAAGATTTAAATTGACATACCGACAAATCTCTTGTAAAAATCATATCATAGACATATAAGTAGACAATCAAAATTTGACCAAGCTTATTTACATTTTTGTAAAGCATATATTTGTTGTTTCTTTTTCTGAAACCATTTCTAATCAAATACGAATCTATTCTATTATACCACACTCTTGGAGCTTGTTTGATACCATAAAGATATTTCTTCATCCTATACACTTTGTATTATTTCCCTTTGATCTCAAATTCAAATGGTTGTTGCACATAGAATTCTTCCATAATTCCTTTTAGGAATGAAGTTTTCATGTATGTTTGGTAAACTTTCCATTTTTCTGGGTATCCAATGCCAAACTATTCGTACTATGTCTAATATGGGTACAAGTGCAAATGTCTCTCCAAAGTGAATTCCAAGTTGCTTTGAGAACCCATTTCCTATTAGTATTTCCTTGTATATGTCACCTTCACCTTTTTCATTCAGTTAAAACTACAAAATTTAAAACGGAATTTTCAAAGCCTGAAAATGAAAGCATCATAATCAATAGATTTGTATATTTCCTAGGTCATGGCCATTCCAAATAGGTTAAAGGTGTATGGAAAAGAGATATCCGATTAGAAGGTAGTTGAAAAGGCTCCCATAACCCTACTAAGAAAATTTGAGACGATGGTTACAGTGTTGAAGAGTCTAAATATTTAAGTTAGCTAGTGTAGACATTCAAGAATCAAGTTTCTATTTTAAGAGATAGAGGTAGAGGTTGATCAAGGTCAAGAGGAAGAAGCGACAAAGGAGACATATGTAGGAGTAAGAAATATGATAACAAGGACTCGTAACAAGAAAGGTGGAGTGACTGCATATGCTCTAAAAAAATAGAGGTAAGAAAAATACAATATCAAATCTTATTATTGTAATAAAATATGCCATTACACTAGTGAATGTAGGAAGAAACATGCTGAGCTAGGAAAAACGAATGTAAATTATTCAAACACCTCTGAAAAAATGAGAAATTTATTCCTTTCCTATTTTGCTTCCCATGAAATGCCAAATGATGTTTTCTTTTTAGATAGTGGTTGCAGTAATCACACTACTAGAAATAGAGATTTGATTTCAAATTTGGATGACTAAGTGAAAACTGAAGTAAAATTAGGAACATATTCTATTGTAGATGTGAAAGGTAAATGAGTGGTTAATATCATGAACAAATAGCGCCAACAAAAAAATATCAATTGTGTTGTCCAACTCACTCAGTAAGGGTACAATATATTATTCAAGGGATAAGAGTATTTCATTCATTATAATCCTCCTAGTAAGAATTTGATTGTTAAAATATAGATGACCAAGAACTGAATATATCTACTTTTCATGACTCCTTCCAAACATTATACTTCATTTGTCCAAAAAGAAATTTGCATGGATGATTTTTGGTTATGGCATTCCATATATGGTCATATTCAATACTCCTATTTGAAGTTGTTGTATAAGAAAAGGATGGTTAGAGGTATTCCTTCAATCCATGAACTAGCTAGAACATGTGAATGCTACATTCTTGCAAAGCAACACATGGTCAATTTCCCTAAAGGTGTATATTCCAGAGCTAAGGATCCCCTAGTACTAGATCATACTGAATTGTGTAGACGAATGTAGATTTAATCGCTTGGAAGAAGCTATTATTATTTTTCTTTATTAGATTACTATAGCATAAAGACCCAGGTGTACTTTTTTTTGCAAGAAATCAAAAGAATTCATGAAGTTCCAATAATTCTAAGCACTGGTTGAGAAACAAAGTGGTTACTAGATTATGTGTTGAGATGAAATAGAGGATGTGAATATTAATCGAATGATTTTAATTATTTTTCCAAGAAATAGGGAATTGAATAACAAATCACGTCTATATGTACACTGCAATACAATGGTGTATCCAAGAGGAAAAATAGAACTTTCATGAACATGGAAAGGAGCATGCTCAAAGGGAAAAACTTGTCAAGTGAATTTTGGGGAGAAGCAATAGTTTGCTTAGATGTTTCAAATAAATCTTACACAGAGTATGAATAATAAAGTTCCACAAGAAGCATGGTTAGGTATAAGTTGCAATATAGCACATTTTAGAGTATTTGGTTGTGTGGAATATGCTCTTGTGACTGCATAATTAAGAAAGAAATTGGATAATAGGAAGGAGAAATGTATCTTTTTTAGATATAGTGAACACTCCAAGGATTAAAAAATTGTACATTCTAGTGAATAAGAAAGAAATCATTAGTAGATATGTAGAGTTTAAAGAAGAAGACACATGTGACATAAATACGGATAAGTCCATAACTATTGGAGCAATTTTGCACACTAAATATGTTATACCTTAAATTGTCCCTCCATGTGTCATGATTGGTTTTCATGCTTCATCACCATTAGAAGTACGGTTTTTTATGTTCCCTGAGGGTGTTTGGAACCTTAATCGTGTAGTTAGTTCACTCGCTACACAAATTTGGGAGATATTTGGGGGTCTAAACCCACCTTGCCAAGCCCTTTTTTGAGTCTTCTATGAAATTGCCTAAAATTAATCTTAAACTATGAACAAATTAATAAAGAAATTGCTCAAAATCACCTTGGACTGGTCTAGTTTGAAATCAAATTAATTTTCCAGGGTAATATTATTCTCCCACGAAAGGAGTCGAATATCTATGCTACACACATGTCCAATATTGTAAAATTGTTTTCCTTGGATTCTCTTATCCTTTCAACATTTTTATTTTCCTTCAAAACAAATTTTCCTTCACATCGTGCCTTCTATCAAATCAATGACCAAAGTATCTCAGATATTTAAAAGTATCTCAGAAGTTAGAACAATTATTCCTACACATCCCATATTCTATCAAATCAATGACCAAAGTATCTTAGAGATTTCAAAGTGTCTTATATTATTTTCTTCTTTCGATCATTAAATGAAAACAATTTTGTGTGCAAAAATATAAATTAGGGCCAAAATAATGAGCAAGTTGTTATTCATATACAAACAAGTTACAGATGAAAATGGATACCAAACACTGTCTAAATTTTTTTGATCATCTAATATAAAGAGAAGTATAAAACTATATTATACAGTAGAGTAGGCGTGAAGGGATCTCAACAATGTCTAGGCCATGGCCAATGAGAAACATTAATTTAGTCTTTCCAATGGATCTACAAAACCTAATACTCTGAGCTATTTATCAAAACAAACCACATAAACTTAATATTAACTAATCTAAGATATTCGAAGATGTCATTTCCCTATAAAAAAAAACAAAACCAAATTTTGTTTTCAATTTAAATTTTATTGTATAAAGGTAAAGAAAAATGCACACAAATTTTTTTATTAGAAACATGTAAACTTTTGATGCTAACAAACACAAGATTCAGGATTCCAAATGCACAAAACAATGCAATTTTTTTAACAAAGATAACTCTCAAAGAAAACAATTAACTAAAAGTTCACCGTTATTTACAAGATCTCTAGTAAATTGTTACCTAGAATCTATATGTTTTCTTTCTAGTGAAAAACATTTTTCTTAGAAAACACTATGACTTAGTTGTTGTCATAGTAGATTGGTTTTCGTTCTTCTTGTCTTTGCTGAAGACTGTTAAGAAATCTATGTAACCATTTGAGATACTTTTGGTGTTTCCCCATGAACCAAGAAACATATCCTAAAGTCCTCTTCATATCATATAGAATTCCTATGGAATCACTATCCCTATAGCCGACCACAAAATCATTCTCTATCATTGAATGTATCTCATAATTTGTTTTCCAACTCTCCAATGCATGTCTTTGTTGGTTGTGGAGCATGATCTTCCCGATTCAGAGGTCATGTTTCATCCATGTTTGGATCCCAACCTTTGATGATGGGTTGTGGGGGTTCCCCCCACTAAAGTCTCAATGGGGGGTCCACGAGGTTAAGAAAAAAAATAATTTTGGGAGCCCCCCACATGGTGGGGGTTAAAGGGAAACACCCCCATAGAAAATGTTTTGGAAAAAATGCATTGTAAAATGGTGATAGTCATGACTTGGTCAATAATGGGTCATTTACAGTTCCATGGTATTGGGTATCCCGTGGTATATTCCCATGGTAATCCCTCCTTAAAGGGAAGGCATATATTGGGTGAACCAAGTATATTTGTGTCTCTCTTGTACTGTGTTTATGAGTTTTATTTATGCATCTTATTTTATGCTATTGTTCTGCAATCTTGTTTTCTAACAATTGGTATCAGAGCCAAAGGAATATTTGGAACATAAATCACATGAAAGAAGGGTTCTTGGTTCGAGTGGGAGAAATGGTGGAAGAATGAAAGTTTAGGGTCAAAAAATTTAACATCCAAAACTACCAGTTACAAAAGATGCAAATGGAGGACTATCTATATCAGAAGGATATATTTCTACCATTAGGATGAAAAGAAAAACAACTGGTGACTATGGAGGATTAAAAAAGAGAGTTTCTTGACAGAAAGGCACTAAGAACAACATGACTATGTCTAGATTCATCTGTGTCTTTCAATATTTCAAAAGAAACGATAATGGAGGTTCTGATGAGTGAAGTTGATAAACAGTATGAAAAATCCTCAACCTCCAACAAGGTATTTCTATTGAAGCATTGTTGGCTGCTTTTTGGACAGACCCGGGTTTTAATGAAGCGCAGCAACAAAACCCCTTGGCGCACTGGCCCTCTCGGCAACGAGTTGTGCAACAGCTCGAGGTCTCACCCGAAGTGGCTATAGGGGGGCTAAGGAATAAAGTTTGCTTAACCGAGGTGACGCAGAGACTGCAATCTTCTCCCTTTTCTTCCCTTCTGATTCCTCCAAACGGGACGTCTTATTCTTCTGCAGACTTCTCAGTGCAACAGCGCTGAAGTTCGCACTTATCAGCCTAGTTGCGCATCGTCTTCGCTTCTGCGCACGAGGCAATTATCCTCGGCGTCGATACTCTGTATCGATTCTGCTTGCGCGCCCAGCGCAGTAACGCATTCCTCAGTCGCCGCAGCGACAGCGTTCTACAGATCCCTTCGGGACTTAACGAGTATAACTACCAAGGAGACTATGAGATCTTACTTTAACATATTCATAAAGATAACGCAATGTTCATGTATACACAGATAGCGAGCTAAAACATGCAATCACACAACACAACATCACAACACGAGAATTATGTAGTCGCCTCCACAGGGAAACCATGTCCATGGGAAGTATATCTTATATTAACTCAAGATGGAAATTATACAATATGCTGCGCACACAGCTGCAGCCTTAGATCTTTCCAGGAAACTCCATGCACACAGCTGGGAGCCCTTCTCTCGATCTAGTCTCTTCTCTACAGAGATTACAATGGGTCAGACGTCGACTCAGACTGTCTGCAACTCAGGGATTAGCTTCACAGCTATCCGGTTCTACTCTTGTCTTCTAACAACACAGTAGAAAACAATCAACATACACAATAACCAACCCACTAACTAGCTAACCTTCTCCCTTATCAATTATACATATATATAGGTGGCCATGACAGTCGCACCTTTACAAAATTGTGGGCCTTTCCCAACAGTATTCCCCAAAAACCCTAACCACGGACATGGCTAGGTGTCCTGTAGGTGCCGCTTGTAGTCACGTCGCTGTTTCCTGCAGGTTCCGTGACTTCCGGCGCAGATTGCGGGTATGGGCGCTGCTTCTTCATTCATTGCTCTTTGTCCTTTGCCTTCAATACTTTGGTCCATTGCTCTTCCTTGATCAGAGCAACCATAACTTTTGTACTTAGCCTTCATGAGGGTAGTTGAGCCCTCTACTCCGTTACTTCATTTATTGTGGTAGCTGAGCTTTCTACTCAGCCACCTTCATTTTCTTTTGAAATGTGCGTGTGAGCTCTGTGATTTCCGGTCCGTAATCTGCGTTGAGCTCATCCATCTGGCACCGTACTGCGCACCGTTTTCTTCTGCACAAAATTTGGTACTTACTCAAAATTAGCACTTCTTCCCTTCGATACTTAGTGCTTTTTCCTCAAAATTCGTAGCTTTACCGTAGCTGCGGCCTAGGCTCCAACAAGCATTTATTTAATATGAAGATGTAATAAGGTGGGTCTATTGCTTACCATTTAAATGAATTTAATATGATTACTAATCATCCAAGTTCTGTAAAAGTGAACTTTGAAGATGAGGTAGGGATATTCTAATCTTTTGGTCTTTGCTAGAAAGCTGGAATGGCTTGGTCATGGTTGTAAGAAACTCTGTCTCTGGTTCAAACACTTTGAAATTTGATGATGTTCTTGGTTTTATTCTTAGCAAGAAAATGAAAAGATAAAAGCATAAGTGAGACATCAAGTAATGTGTTGACCATGTAGAGCAGTGGAAGACAAAACACGATAGGAAAGAGCCCAGGTAATTGTGGGAAGTGTAGTAAGGGGAAATCTAAGTTCATACTAAGAAAGGTAGAGAGCTGCAACTATGGAAATAAATGACATATGAAGAAAGACTGCAGATCTCTAAACAAGGAAGGAGATGGGCATCGGGAGACTACTCATGAAGTAAATGTAGTAGGTGATGTGTTACAATATTCTTTTATTCTTGCATTAGATAGTTCTAATGATTATTGGGTAGTAGATTTAGGGTCTTCATGTCATGCTACACCCCATATGAAATTATTTCATGATTATGTTCTAGTTGATTTTGGACATGTTTTATTGGGTGATGATGAACCATGTGAATTGTTGGAATTGGTAAGGTATGTATAAAGTTAAAGAATGGAGGTGAATAGATGTTGAAAAATGTAAGGCATATTCCTTCTATGAAAATAAATTTTATCTCAACTGGAATGCTCAAAGAAGGCGTCAAGCTCGAAGAAGGCGTCAGTGTGTCTATGTTCGGAGAAACGTGGTGGAACATCACTAAATGATTACTGGTAATAACAAAAGGAGATAGGATAGGTATATTTTATTTATGTTCTCATAATACTAATTATTCTATCTTTGTAGCTTCCACATAAATAGATATATCATTGTGGCATCATAGGCTTGTCCACATGACTGAGAAGGGGATGCATATTCTCCAATCAAGGAAGTTGCTTCCAGATCTGAAGCAGGTAAGTTTGTAATTCTGTGAGAAGTGTGTTTATGGAAAACAAAAGAGAGTAAAATTTCTCAAAGTTTGGAAGAAATGGAAGAATGAACTGTTAAATATTGTGCATACAAATTAAACATATACAACTTAAGTACCATTTCATACGGTCTATTATGGAATACGAACTATTAAAGTTTGAAAAGATACATACTAGCCATAATCCTGTAGACATGTTGAAAAAGTTAGTAATGAGAGAAAAACTAAGTTCAGGAAGACTCAAAGAATCCACAATATCCATGTTAAGTAATCGACATTTCGAATCCATAAGAAGATTCATCCTCAGGACAAATTGTTAATTTGTGAAGAGCATAAGATCTAGGATATTAATAGTTTATTGATCAGATGCATAGATAAGAAACGGTTGGCTAGGGGAGTTGTTGTGATCAATATTCATGAACATAGGTTACAATTTGTTGTGATGAAGTAGCGATGGAGTTGTTGTGATCAGTCTCCAAGTGGGGGATTTTTTGTTATGGAGCATGAACTTCTTGATTCAGAGGTCATGTTTCAGCTGTTTCTGGATCCTAGACCATGACGGGGGGTGTGGGGGGGCTTTCCCCTGCACTATAGTTTCGATGGGGGGTTCAGGTGGGTGAAACTACTTTTGAGAGACCGCACCTAGTGGGGCTTTGAGGGAAGCACCCCCATAGGAAAAAATTCAGAAAAAGTGCCTTATAAAATTTTGTATTTTCAGAGTCATGAATTGCTAAATAATGAGTAATTTATGGGCCCATGGTATTCGGTTTCCCATGGTATTTTCCCATGGTAATACCTCTTTAAAAGGAAAGAATTGTAATACACCTGTGTGTGGTAGTGTTGAAAATATCTATGTGATTGTGTGACAAAGATTGTGAGAGAGTGAAGAGGAATTTGCAGCAGATGTGTTGCGGGTTGTATCAATTCATTTGTTGGACAATATAGTAAAAGGAATAACGATTTCTCTGTGGACGTAACCCATATTGGGTGAACCATGTATATTGGTGTCTCTCTTGTATTTTTTTTATGTGCTTTATTTATGGATCTTAATTTATGCTATTGTTCTTCTATCGTATTCTCTAATAGTCTCTAGGTGTCTCCATAAATATAGAAAGAAAGCTAGTTGCATGCATACATGATATCTGGTCTAGTAATAGTGAGATACATAAAACTATTAACTAATCTCTTAAATAATGTTGGATCTGAATCTGCACCTTTGTCTTCCTTGATGAGTTTAATTCTTGTTTATATATGTTTGGGTGTTACTTTGCAATGTATCTGAATATTTTTAATAAATCAAATGCATACTTTATGTAATATATGAAAATTCATTTCTGATTGATTCACCTCTATGCCAATAAAACACTTCATCAAGCCTAAATTTATCATCTCAAACTCTTTTTGCATACAAGATTTAAATTGACCCACCGACAAATCTCTTGTAAAAACCATATCATGGACATATAAGCAGACAATTAAAATTTGACCAAGTTGATTTACATTTTTGTAAAGCATAGATTTCTTGTTGCTTTTCTGAAACCTCTAATCAAATACAAATCTATTCTATTATACCATGCTCTTGGAGCTTGTTCGATACCATAAAGTGATTTCTTCATCCTATACACTTTGTATTATTTCCCTTTGATCTCAAATTCAAATGGTTGTTGCACATAGAATTCTTCCATAATTTCTTTTAGGAATGAAGTTTCCATGTCTATTTGGTACACCTTCCATTTTTCTAGGTATCCAATGCAAAACTATTCATACTATGTCTAATCCAAGTTGCTTTGAGAACCCATTTTCTACTAGTCTTTCCTTGTATATGTCTCCTTCACCTTTTTCATTCAGTTAAACCTACAAAATTTAAAAAGGAATTTTCAAAGCCTGAAAATGTAAGCATCATAGTCAATAGATTTGTATATGTCCTAGGTCATGGCCATTGCAAATAGGTTAAAGGTGTATGTTAAATATATATCTGATTAGAAGGTAGTTGAAAAGGCTCCCATAACCCTACCAAGAAAATTTGAGACGATGGTTAGAGTGTTGAAGAAGCTAAATATTTGAGTTAGCTAGATGTAGACATTCAAGAATCAAGCTTCTATTTAAAGAGATAGAGGTATAGGTTTATAAAGGTCAAGAGGAAGAGGAGACAAAGGAGGCACATGTAGGAGTAAGAAATATGATAATGATGACTCGTAACAAGAAAGGTGGAGTGACTGCATATGCTCTAAAAAAATATAGAGGTATGAAAAATCCAATATCAAATGTTATTATTGTAATAAAATATGCCATTACACCAGTGAATGTAGGAAGAAACATGTTGACCTAGGAAAACCGAATGTAAATGTTGGCTGCTTTTTGGACAGACCCGGGTTTTAATGAAGCGCAGCAACAAAACCCCTTGGCACACTGGCCCTCTTTGCAACGAGCTGCGCGGCAGCTCGAGGTCTCACCCGAAGTGGCTATGGGGAGGCTAAGGAATCAGGTTTCCTTAACCTAGGCGACGCGGAGACTGTTCTCTCTTCTTGGACGATTCCTCTAAGGCGAATGTCTGAACCCGAGTCTTCAGACTTATGAGCGCAACAGCTCTCAAGCTCCTGCTCGGCAGCCGAACTGCGCGGTACTTCCACTCCTGCGCTAGGACCAATTATCCTCTGCGCGGATATTCTATGCGTAATTTCACTTGCGGGCTCGTCGTAGCAACACGATCTCCTATCGCTGCGGCGACGTGTCTTACCGATTCCTTCGACCCTTCACGATTATAGTTCCCAAGGAAGCTTCACTGATTTACTCAACACATTCATAAAGGTAATGCAATATTCCTGTATCTGCTTGTTAGTAAACTTAAAACAGGCAATCACTTCAATCACAACATCGTAACAACGAGAAATAAGAAGTCCACCTCCACGGGGAAAACCACGTCCACGGGAGTATCTTATATTAACCAAAAAATGATAGACTTATACAATATGCTGCGCACACAGCTCCATCCTTAGATCTTCCCAGGAAACTCCACACACACAGCTGGGATCCCTTCTCTCGATCTATCCTCTTCCTCTCCAGAGGTTACAATAGTTCAGACGTCGACTCTGATTGTCTGCAACTCAAGGATTAGCTTCACTGCTAACCAGCTCTAACTCCTGTTTTCTAGCAACACGGTAGAAAACAATCAACAAGATCGTAATAGAGGATGATCAACTCGATCAATCCTTCTTACATCCAGTATCTACTATCTTAGCTAGCTCACTATCTAGCTGACTACTGGCTAACCAACTAACATCTACCCTTCACAATTATACATATATATAGGTGGTCATGGCAGTCGCACCTTTACAAAACTGTGGGCCTTTCCCAGCAGTAATCCCCAAAAACCCTAACCACGCACATGGCTAGGTGTACTGTAGGCGCCGCTTGCAGTCATGTTGCCGCTTCCTGCAGGCTCCATGAATTCCGGCGCAGCTTACGGGTATGGGTGCCTCGTCCTTCGCCTTCAATGCTTTGGTCCATTGCTCTTCCTTGATCCGTGCAACCATAACTTCTGTACTTAGCCTTAAATGAGGGTAGCTGAGCCCTCTACTCAATTGCTTCATTGATTGTGGTAGCTGGGCTTTCCACTCGGCTACCTTCATTCTCTTCTGACGTGCGCGTGAGCTCCACGATTTCCGATCCATAATCTACGCTGAGATTATCCATCTGGCACCGTACTGTGCACCGTCTTCTTCTGTCCCAAAATTGGCGCTTATTCAAAACTTAGCACTCTTCCATACTTGTGCTTTTTCCTCAAAATTCGCAGCTTTTACCATAGCTGTGGCCTTGGCTCCAATAGGCCCCTAACACTTACTTGTGGCTCGCCCTCGAGCCACTCACACTAGCGCGTGGTCGCTTTACTTGCGCATCTGCTTTTGCTTGGGTCTCCGCGAATGTTTTCTTCCACTGCGCAATAGCGGAGTCCAATTCATCGACACACTCCACAACAGTCTGCATCGTTTCTGCAGTGGCTTCTTCTTTAGTGATCGCATCAATCACCTCTTGAGATTCAGCAATTTCTTTGATTTTTGCCTCGACTTGGCCAATGATGTCAGCATACTCATCCATGAATGGCTGAATGCTGTTGGTGAGCTTCTCATCTTCAGTTCTGAGCTTGTGGAGTTGCTGTTGCATTCTGCGCACTTCACTCATTTTCTTCATTTTTGGTAAGCCTGTTAAGGCCTTAGCTTCTTCAGTCAGAACAGTTAGGGACTGTTCTGCAGCTTGCACCTGTTCCAAAAGACCAACTTTAAAAGGGAGCTTCTCAAGCTCCGTCAAAGCTTCCATAGCTTGGCTCATCAGGTTCTCGGTTTCCTGTATTCTGTCTTTCATCTGTGTGGAAGCTCTGCTCAGCGCTTCAAATTGTTCCTGCGCATCATCTGTAAACTGCGCGGCAACACGAGCTTCTAGCTCAGCGATCTGGGTTCTATGGCCCTCAGCCATAGCAACTATTTCATGCTCCAGGGTTTTCACCCTTCCTCCAATAATTTGAACTTTCTCAACCAGAGGGAGGTCTGGTTGAATCTCGCAAGCTGGCAATTCCTGGGCAATCTCATCCACTACATTTCTGATGCCGATGTCTTGCGCCTCATAAAGTGCGAGTTTCTCGGAGATATTCTTATGGCTTGCCTTCAGCTCTATCTCCTGTGATTGCAGTCGTTGATTTTCCTGGAATGTAGAGAGCTCTCTAGCTCTCAACTCAAGAGAAACTTTCTCAGGCACTAGCTGTAGAGTCTCTATAGGAATTAGAGACAAATTTATTTCAACGGGCCCAACGGCGCTTACCGGTAGTGCAGCTAGAGGATCTGGAAGTGTCATGCTTGTAGGCGGAATATGCACGACAGTATGCCTTTCTATGAGTTCTTCAACTCGCTCGGTACTTGGAATTTCTTGTGGCGCCTGCGAGGTAGATGCTGGCGCATGGGTCTACGCAATCCTTCCTGCGATACCTTTTATTTCCACAAACTGCAGATCTAGAGCACTTCTGATGTGAGCGTGCGTGTTGCGCAACTCGCGAAATTGCTCTTTCAGATACTGGTCGATCCCCGAGGGAATGGCCTCAGAGGGATGCGACACCTTTTGTTTCTTGGTCGCCGGCTCTATCGAGCCTTCATCACTTCTTTGCTCGGGGGCTTCCTTGCCCTTATCCTTCTCTTGCGCAGCGGCGGGTGGCATTGCGGATGCGATGTCGGCGGCTTCTCTCCATTCATCCGACCAAGACTTGATAGTTTCTTCGACATCTTCTGTGGTCATCCTGTAAAGGCCTACGGCCCATTCCTCCTGAATGCCGCAGGGACGGAGGTAAAGTTGATGTAAGTCGGCAGTAAAGGCCAACTTTCCTTCATATATCCTCGCTGTCTCCTCACTCAACCTTGGCATTTCCTGAATGGTATCTCTGAGGAGATAGTAGTATTCACAAAATACAGCGCGGTTCATCTTGCGCTTCACGGGATTAGGGGATTCCCAAAGGTTTACATAGCGGATTCTGGCAGGTTCTCCTGCACGGCGCGGAAGGAACTGAGTGTTCGGGGGCTCCTTCCACCCGACGACAGCACATAAAATTAAAAGCCAAGAAAAATGGAACGACTGACTGGGGTTATCTTGAACGTTCCGGCAGTCTTCCAAAAAAGAATTGAGGAGGAAGAGGCACCAGTTGTACTGCTCTCCCTCCGCAGCTGCGATGGCAAGTTCCACGACAGCTCCAGTAACTTCCTTCGGTCTGCACTTCGTGAGAAGTCTGCTTGCGAGCAAACTTCCTGTAATTCAAATTTTTCGTTGGGTCATTTCAACTTAGGAAACTGTGCCTATAGGGGTCCACAACAAAACTTCTTCAAGCGGCAAATTATCACAGGGAACTGCGCAAGAGCGACAGTTCGACGGTCCGGGGAGAACCTTCGCAAGAGCGCAAATATAAGCTTGCTCAATCCCAAATTTTTATTTAGTATGCGCGAATGTTTCTAGGAACTGCGTGGGAAGCCGGAGACTGAGTGTCTCACAACTTCCGTGTAGACTGATAATGCGATGCCTCTTTCAACTACACTGGACATCTGCATTTCTTTGAACAGCTATTTAAGTCGACAGGGCGGGGTGGCCGTCGCGGTAAAGCTTGAGCCGACTCCTGTTGATCTTTGTAGGCAGTACTTCTCCATTCAGATTCGCAAGCTGAACTGCTCCTCCTTCTGTTATTTTTATTACCTGAAAAGGGCCTAACCAATGTACACGAAACTTGCCTGGAAACTTGGTGAATTTACTGTCATAGAGGAGTACCAAGTCTCGTTCGTGAAAGACTTTATTCTTAATATGCCTGTCATGCCAAGCTTTCTGTCTTGCCTTCTGTACCTGTTGATGGAATCCAGCTAAGAGTTTGTCTTCTTCTAAGGCAAGCAGTTGTGAGAGTCTTGCGCTCATAGTATCAGGATCTGTCATTTCTATAATTTGCGCAATTCTGAGACTGGGAATAATGTATTCCATAGGCATAACTGCTTCTTGTCCATACACCAAACTGAAAGGTGTGTGGCCTGTTAATTTCTTGCATGTGGTTCTGTAAGCCCATAATACAGCTGTGACTCTAAGGTCCCAATCATCTCTTTGTTGATTACAGATCTTCGCCAGGGCATTCTCAAGAATTTTATTGAATGCCTCCACCGTGCCATTAGCTTGAGGATGGTAGGGTGTACTCTTATGGTGACTAATTTGGAATTCTTCAGTAAGGGCTTTTATAGTGTCATTGAGGAAATGTGTACCCTGATCACTCATTAGAATCAGTGAACATCCAAATCTAGTGATAATATTCTCAAAAATGAATTGCGCGGCCGTGGCAGCGTCGCAGTTCTTAACTGGCTTAGCCTCAGCCCATCTAGTGAGGTATTCAGTAGCTGTAATGATGTATCTTGCGCCGGTTCTTTTTCCTGGGGGGTTGATAGGACCTACAAAATCAATGGCCCATTTATCAAAAGAACGTAGTGTTATCTAAGGTCTTAGCGGCATTTCATCTCTTCTTGAAGGTTTTCCTATTCGCTGGCACACATCGCAGCATTTGCAGAATTCCTTAGTATCCTTATGCAATGTCGGCCACCAAAGACCTGTGGCTAAGATCTTCTGAGCAGTCGGCTTTCCTGCGAAATGGCCTCCTGCGGTGCCTAAGTGCGCTTCTGCGATGATAGAGTTCTTTTCATGCGGTAGGATACATCTGCGCAAGACTTCATCGGGGGCCAACTTATAAAGCTGGCCTGCTATCAAAGTGAATTCTGCGGATTTGACAACAAGTTGTTTCTTCTGCTGGATTGTAAACTCAACTGGCGCTTGTCCAGTACTGAGAAACTCAAGGATATCAGAATAATATTCATCTGCTGCTTGAATAGAGAACAACTATGCGTTAGGCAGATTGTCCTCCAGACTTGTAGGTTCCTCTCCTGACTCAATCCTAGATAAGTGGTCAGGTCCTGCATTCAATCTACCTGGATTTGCAATAACCTCAAAATCATATTCTTGAAAGAGTAGTAGCCATCAGCAAATTCTTCCCCCTAACACTGGCTTATTGACCAAGTATTTCAAAGCAGAATGGTCAGTATACATTTTAAAATGTTCGCCCAGTAAGTAGTGTCTGAACTTCTGTAGGGCGTACACCATAGCTAGTCCTTCTCTCTCTGTAGTAGTGTAGTTCTTCTCGGCTGTGGACAACTTTCGGCTAGAGTAAGCAATGGGGTGATCGATACCTCCTTTTCCTGGTTGTGTAAGTACGATCCCCAATGCTATGGAAGAAGCATCGACATGAACATGAAAGGGTTTATTCCAGTCTGGGAAAACTAGAATTGGCGCAGTGATCATCTTGTCTTTAAGTGTGTCCAAGCTCTGTTGGCATTCTTCTGTCCATTGGAATTTCGAATCCTTTTTCAGCAATCTTTCCATAGGTGCTGTGATCTTTGCATAACCTTTGATAAATTTTCTGTAGTATCCAGTATGTCCCAATGTAGTGCATAATTGTTTGACTGATTTGGGCGCAGGTAAATTAGCAATGATGGCAACCTTCGCAGGATCCATCAGGAGTCCTTGTCTGCATACAATGTGACCCAACAAAATACCAAAAGGAGCACAGAAGATACATTTTTTCAAGTTAAGAGAAATCTGATGTTGTCTACATTTTTCTAACATCATTCGCAGGTTCTCTATATGGTTCTTTAATAAGCCAAATACAGTCTTGTCATCAAAATAGACTTCTAAGAACTTATGGATGAATTCTTTAAAAACAGCAACAACGACTCTAGAGAAGATAGCAGGAGCATTTTTAAGACCAAAGGGCATTACCGTGTACTGGAATGAGCCCCATTCAGTCGCAAAAGTAGTCTTATGGCGGTCATCTGGATGGATTGTGATCTGATGGTATCCGAAAAATCCATCAGTGAAGGAGTAAGCCTCTTGTCCTCCAACATTATCAAGCACTTCATCTGTAAAGGGCGTAGGAAATGGATCATGCACTGATGCGTCATTGAGTTTGCGCAGGTCCACGCAAATTCTTATTTCACCTTTTGTCTTCTTCTCTTGTACAACCATAGGGCTAATCCAATCGCTTTCTTCTACTGGCTCAATAATACCTGCTGCGAGCATCTTGTCAATTTCTTCTTTGACTTTTTCTTTATAGCACGGGTTCAACCTGTATGGGCGCTGCTTTACTGGATTGGCATCTGGTTTCAGAGGTATGCGCATCACTCCTAAGTCTCCTAGGATGCCTTTCATTTCTGTGAACTTGGTAGGAAAGATATCCTGGTAGTCACGTAATAAATCTGAAATATGCCCAACAGTTTCATCATCCCAATAGTCTCCTATAGAAGCAAACTTGGGTTCGGCTTCTGTACCAATGTTAACCTTTTTGAGCTTGATGTGTTCTGTAATGGCAGGGATATCAAGCTGAGGACCTTCAACATTGCGCGTCCCTTCTGATTCTGGGATATGGATGTTGCGAGGATCATCCTCCTCTTCTCCAGTGGTGAAATTATAGCATTCCAGGGCATATTCTATCTGAACAGCCCAATCTGGTTGGGAGTATTCTCGTAATAGACATGGTTCAAATACCTTCTTTTTAATACACTTCAGAGCTTGATCAATACTCGGATGCTCTGACTCAAAGCTGAAGGTAAGTTGAAAACTTTCTATCATAAGAGGCCAAGTAAGAGTGCCTTTGCGCAATTCTGTTTCAGTGTACCAGTTCCTTGGAACTATGTCCAATGTGTGGATGAATAGGTGAACCCACTCATCGTCCGGAATATCCGACCATTGCTGAATGCATGCTTCAATGTGTGACCTGGGGTCACTCTGTCCCTCATATTTACGCGACACTTCTGCTGCAGTGTCCTGGAATCTGCGCAGTATCAATCTGCGACAGTCTTTCCATGTGTGAATATTCTCTTTATGCGCACCCCACCATCTTGCGGGTGTAGCGCGCAGTGATACATCTAATGCCTGTATGCGCTGCTTTTCTGGAAGCTGTTGTTCATATGCCTGTATGAATTCACTTATGTTAGTTAAACCATCAAAAATTGGAGTGTCAGTCAATTCTGTGCCAATCCATCGAATGGATTTAGTCATCATGGCGCAACGTCTTGTAGAAACCTCATGTAAGCGATTCTGCCAGTTTTCCAATCCTGCATCTGAGTCTGATGTGCACGAGCTATCGCATCGCCAGCTGATATGGCCATCTGCTGTGGGATTGACATAGTCACTCTGACTAGCAGTCATCTGATACAAACTTTCCATTTGGCGCGCTTCTTCTTCTGCCCGAATGGGTTCTATATACCTTGGTCCTTGAATAGGATCAAGCGGTGCAATGACCCTAATCTGGTCATCCTCGAAGGTCATCTGTCTTTTCTTCAAATTGATGACAGCCAAATTATCAAATGCCCAGTCTATACCTAAAAGTGTTGGGTAAGGTCTACTATCATCCAGGATTTTGATTACTTCAAAGTCTGCAGAACTTCTTACTCCCTCAATATCAATAGGTACATTGGGTAATCTTCCCAATGGAGAGACTCGTTGCTGGTTCGCGAGTCTTAGATGGATGGGGGATCTTGTAAGTTGAGGACTTCCCATCTGTTCCCATGTCTGCATGGTGAGAACATTAACTTCTGAGCCCAAATCTAAAATAACTTCGTCCATCTCAAATGCTCCAATCTGCGCTGTGAGCCTCATCTCTTTTCCAATTCTAATGTGACTCCCAATCTGGTGAACAGCACGCTGCAGCGTGTTGGTCGAAGCAGATTGTTGACAATTATCCAATAGGTGTTGAAGTTCCATAGTTTCTTTTTCATTGCGCAACAACTTTAAGTAGTTCCTTAGAAAATTATGGACAGTACCTAGTGCATCTTCATCATCAGGCCTTCCGGATGTAGTGGCCTGTTCTTGTACCAGGTTGTCTTGTCTTAGCACTTGCGATCTAATATCATTATGCGGAGTTGCGACAGAACTTGAAGCTCTGGGATCTGAGAAATACTCTTGGGCTTGCTTGAATGCTTCTTTTTGCTTCTGCAGGTTAAGTGGGGATGGTTTAATATTAGCGCGGCGCACCCATTGCGTCGCTCGCTTTCCAGTTCCCGACTCTGGCGCACCAGTGGTTGTTCCACTGCGCGTCACAATATTAACTGTACGGTCTGGTTCCATTTTTTCTGCTCCAATCAATTAAATATTCTGGTTGACCTGTGGCGTCTTTGCTTACATTTTAGTCATCAATTGAGGGCATTCTTCAATGATATGATCATAATCTTTACAATATCTGCAAAGGGGTGTAGGGTTTTGGCAATCTCTTGCAAAATGACCTTGCGCTCCACAATTATAACAAGTGATCTGGCCTCTTCCGCGGCCAAAATTTGTTGTGCGTCCACGGCCTCTATAATTTCCTGTTCAACCGTCGCGAGTTTGGTCATACTGTGGACATGCTACGGGTCCTTGTGCTTCTGAATGTACTCTATAAACATCATGTTTCCTTTCCATCATAAGGTCATATGCTCTGCAATTGTTTTCATCATGGCCTACTGATTTACATAAATTACAATATAGATTCTTTGGAGTTTGTACATATTTCTGAATTAAGTGACATTCTTGAGGTCTATGACCTCTAGTTCTACAGATTTCACACCAAGGCCCCTGTGGCTATGGTAAAGGGTTAGGTGCTCCAGTTGCAATATACTCTATGAAAACGGGACAGTGGTCCTTTGAATGACCTTGTGCTTTACATTTTGTACACCATATTTCTTCCATAACATCCTTGCCTTTCTTAATATCATGCACTTGCAGGGTTAAGTTTGCTAATTGGTTCTGTAACTGCACAACATCGTTGCTTGTTCCAGCAATTGGTGAAGCTTCTAGTTTCATAGCCATCTCTGAGCTTGTTCCTGAGTAGTGAGATTCTATTGCATAAGAGGAAGTCTAATGTGTGGAAGCAGCGCAGCAATGAACCATTCCTTATGTTGTTGTGGTGCAAACTCAAAGCTTACTTGATCTATCAAGGCTTTGAACTTTTGGTCAAAGTCCCATACTGACTCTGTAGGTAACTGCTTGATGTCTTTGAGCTCTGTTATACACTGTGATTCTGATTTAGGTTTCTTGAATTCTCTAATCATTGCATTTCTTACCTCAGCAAGCGTTCTATTCTGTGCTGCTGAGTATTTCATGAACCAAGTTAAGGCTCTTTCTCTTAGTGTGGTTGCTAACTGAACCAATTTAACAGCATCATCATTAATTTGCTTAATTGTCCAAATGGCTTCACATAGGAACCAGTGTTGCTCAGGGTCTTCTATTCCTGTTCCTCTAAAAGTTGGTAGTTTCATGTCATCACCCATCTTTCTTGCGCTAGGTTGAGGTGTAGGTGCTGTAGCAGTTCTTCTGGGCTGGTCGAACAAAGGTGGTACAGAGGTACTAGAAGTACCGTGTGGGCTACTAGAAGGTGTTATTGCGGGATTATACTGAGCTTTGTCTGGCTTTTGCGGTGTAAAAGGGTGTTAAGGGATATGAACGCTCCCTTGTTTTTCTATATGGCTTGCTCTAGGAACTTGACTGTCTTCTGGGCTTGACTCAAAAGAATGTTGGTCAAGGCCTACTTTATACCGTTTTCCACTACGAGTGCAACCAATAACTTCAGGGTCACTATCAGAGTCTACGGACATTACTTGTCTATGCTATTCATCTGAAGGTATACATAGTTTTGCTTTTTCATACAGAAGCATTTTAATCGATAAGTTCAAAGAATTTAAGAACTTACCTCTAGGTGCTTGAAAGAAACTCCTCTCAGCTTCACTGAAACTCTTTCTTGTATCCACTGCAAACTCAGGGATGAAACCTTCTAGCAGACTATTCAACCAAAAGTCTACTGCGCGGGACACCGAATTGTCTACCCGCTTCAAAATAGTGACTAGCTCAGGGGTCCTAGCGACTGGTCGATCAATATGCACAGTGGGTCTAGTATCTGCTAACTTGGCTATCCAAGCATGTAACTCAAGTGCAAATGTGACAAAGAAAATTTCGTGAAGGTCAGTATAGATATACTTCTGCAACCATTCTTCTGGCTGGAGTCTAGAGCTTCTATTTTCTTGTTCAGCGAACTCTTTAGCCTTTAAATCGAACCACTCCTGAATTTCTGTAGCTGTAGGATTCCAGTAACACATTTGTTAGTTGAGCAAGTCTCAAGGAAACAGAACCATTTGTTGGCTCAACAACAGTGTTCAAAGCAACGGAACCATTTGTTCGCTTCAGCAACAATCTTCTTCGTCGCAAAAATAGCAAGTCTCACAGTAACAAGTCACAAGGCAACGGAACCATTTGTTAGCTCCTTTCTTTCTCTGGGTTTCGCCTCGATCTCGCGTGTCGCTGAAATAACAAGTCTCATTCATGCGGAAACGAAACCATTTGTTGGCTGCTTTTTGGACAGACTCGGGTTTTAATGAAGCGCAGCAACAAAACCCTTTGGCGCACTGGCCCTCTCGGCAACGAGCTGCGCGGCAGCTCGAGGTCTCACCCGAAGTGGCTATGGGGAGGCTAAGGAATCAGGTTTCCTTAACCTAGGCGACGTGGAGACTGTTCTCTCTTCTTGGACGATTCCTCTAAGGCGAATGTCTGAACCCTCTTCAGACTTATGAACGCAACAACTTTCAAGCTCCTGCTCGGCAGCCGAACTGCGCGGTACTTCCACTCCTGCGCTAGGACCAATTATCCTCTGCGCGGATATTCTATGCGTAATTTCACTTGCGGGCTCGTCGTAGCAACACGATCTCCTATCGCTGCGGCGACGTGTCTTACGGATTCCTTCGACCCTTCACGATTATAGTTCCCAAGGAAGCTTCACTGATTTACTCAACACATTCATAAAGGTAATGCAATATTCCTATATCTGCTTGTTAGTAAACTTAAAACAGGCAATCACTTCAATCACAACATCGTAACAACGAGAAATAAGAAGTCCACCTCCACGGGGAAAACCACGTCCACGGGAGTATCTTATATTAACCAGAAAATGATAGACTTATACAATATGCTGCGCACACAGCTGCAGCCTTATATCTTCCCAGGAAACTCCACGCACACAGCTGGGAGCCCTTCTCTCGATCTATCCTCTTCCTCTCCAGAGGTTACAATAGTTCAGACCTCGACTCTGACTGTCTGCAACTCAAGGATTAGCTTCACTGCTAACCAGCTCTAACTCCTGTTTTCTAGCAACACGGTAGAAAACAATCAACAAGATCGTAACAGAAGATGATCAACTCGATCAATCCTTCTTACATCCAGTATCTACTATCTTAGCTAGCTCACTATCTAGCTGACTACTGGCTAACCAACTAACATCTACCCTTCACAATTATACATATATATAGGTGGCCATGGTGGTCACACCTTTACAAAACTGTGGGCCTTTCCCAGCAGTAATCCCCAAAAACCCTAACCACGCACATGGCTAGGTGTACTGTAGGCGCCGCTTGCAGTCATGTCGCCGCTTCCTGCAGGTTCCATGAATTCCAGCGCAGCTTACGGGTATGGGTGCCTCGTCCTTCGCCTTCAATGCTTTGGTCCGTTGCTCTTCCTTGATCCGAGCAACCATAACTTCTGTACTTATCCTTAAATGAGGGTAGCTGAGCCCTCTACTCCATTGCTTCATTGATTGTGGTAGCTGGGCTTTCTACTGGGCTACCTTCATTCTCTTCTGACGTGCGCGCGAGCTCCACGATTTTCGGTCCGTAATCTACGCTGAGATTATCCATCTGGCATCGTACTGCGCACCGTCTTCTTCTGTCCCAAAATTGGCGCTTATTCAAAACTTAGCACTCTTCCATACTTGTGCTTTTTCCTCAAAATTCACAGCTTTTACCATAGCTGCGGCCTTGGCTCCAACAGTAAATTATTCAAACACCTCTGAAAAAATGAGTAATTTTATTCCTTGCCTATTTTGCTTCCCATGAAATGTCAAATGATGGATTTTTTTTAGATAGTGGTTGTAGTAATCACACTACTAGAAATAGAGATTTGATTTCAAATTTGGATGACTAAGTTAAAACTAAAGTAAAATTAGGAACATATTCTATTGTAGATGTGAAAGGTAAATGAGTGGTTAATATCATGAACAAATAGTGCCAACAAAAAAATATCAATTGTGTTGGCCAACTCACTCAAAAAGGGTACAATATAGTATTCAAGGGATAAGAGTATTTAATTCATTATGAGCCTCATAGTAAGAATTTGATTGTTAAAATCTAGATGACCAAGAACTGAATATATCTATTTTTCATGACTCCTTCCAAACATTATACTTCATTTGTCCAAAAAGAAACATGCATGGATGATTTTCGGTTATGGCATTCCAGATATGGTCATATTCAATACTCCTATTTGAAGTTGTTGTATAAGAAAAGGATGGTTAGAGGTCTTCCTTCCATCCATGAACTAGCTAGAACATGTGAATGCTACATTCTTGCAAAGAAACACATGGGAAATTTCCCTAAACGTGTATATTCAAGAGCTAAGGATCCCCTAGTACTAGTTCATACAGAATTGTGTTAGACCAATGTAGATTTAATCGCTTGGAAGAAGCTATTTTTTTGTTCTTTATTAGATTACAATATCATAAAGGCCTAGGTGTACTTTTTTTTGCAAGAAATCAAAAGAATTCATGAAGCTCAAAGAATTCTAAGCACTGGTTGAGAAACAAAGTGGTTACTAGATTAAGTGTTGAGATCAAATAGAGGATGTGAATATTAATCGAATGATTTTAGTTATTTTTGCAAGAAATAGGGCATCGAATAACAAATCACGTCTAGATGTACACTGCAATACAACGGTGTATCCAAGAGGAAAAATAGAACTTTCATGAACATGGAAAGGAGCATGCTAAAAGGGAAAAACTTGTCAAATGAATTTTGGGGAGAAGCAATAGTTTGCTTAGTCTATGTTTCAAATAAATATTACACAAAGAGTATGAATAATGAAGTGCCACAAGAAGCATTGTTAGGTATAAGTTGCAATATAGCACATTTTAGAGTATTTGGTTGTGTCGCATATGCTCTTGTCACCACATAATTAAGAAAAAAATTGGATAATAGGAAGGAGAAATGTATCCTTTATGGATAAAGTGAACACTCCAAGGATTAAAAATTGTACATTCCAGTGAATAAGAAAGTGATCATTAGTAGAGATGTAGATTTTAAAGAAGAAGACACATGTGACATAAATACAGATAAGTCCATAACTATTGGAGCAATTTCGCACACTAAAGATGTTATACCTAAAATTATCCCTTCATGTGTCATGATTGGTTTTCATGCTTCATCACCATAAGAAATATGGGTTTTATGTTCCCTGAGGGTGTTTGGAACCTTCATCGTGTGGTTAGTTCACTCACTAGACAAATTTGGGAGAGAATTCTATAATTTGGGGGTCTAAACCCACCTTCCCAAGCCCTTTTTTTAGTCTTCTATGAAGAATGTCAATCTCTTTCCTTTTTCCAAGGAGGGACAAAATCATATCTCTAGTGTTAGGGGAGAGACAATATATCCTCTTATACCTCTGCAACCTTCTTTGGGGGGGGTGACAATCTTGTTCCAACCTCTTGAGCATGAATCTAGGGCCTAGATTTGGATAAGATTTGGAGTGGTTGTTCTGATCCTTTGAAATCATCTCGCATTCCATTCTAAGCAACCCCAATATCCCGTGATCCAACATATCCTCTTTTGATCCCATATTTTCTCCCAAGTGGTTTCTCCTCCAAATCCTATAAATGAAGTTCATTCTTTGGATTTGAGAGAGGGAAAGAAATCTTTGAGATACCATCCTTGTGCTAGTTTGATTCACAATGGATTTGGAGGGAGAACTTGGAGGAGATGTTGTTGCTAAGTCAAGGTTAACTTGTGATGTACTTATTTATGACTTTCAATTCAATACAAACTTGGCCTACTTCTCCCAATTTCATGTCTTTTATGGTGAATGTATGACGCTGTCTATCTTTCGATAGTTAGATATTTGTTTATGCACTTGTCGCTTCGGAGAAGGTTTTGTATTGTGTTTTTGGATAGGTCCACAGTCCTAGATATCAAGGCTAGGAGCTATATCAACCAAGGAGAAATGATTACAACCATCGAAAGTGAGGTAGGTCATCTATCTGCTTTGTTTCATCCATAGCTTGTTTGCTTTTGTATGAAATAGGTTTAGGAGGATGTTAGTGTCCAATTGTTTACTTTTCTCTTGGATCGGGGAATAGGGAACCACTTTATAATCTAATAGAAGTTCTATCTATCTATAGGGAGAATTTTCTACTACAGGAATATGCGACCATATTGGGGATATTTCCCTAGCTTTATAGCCACTTGAGTGTTTATTTGGATGATTGCATTTATTCAAGTCTGATTTTTCCGTTGAATTTTTACCTTCCCCAATAATCATTGGTAAGTATCTTGAGCCTAAGTTTTGATCCATGCTTGGATCTGAGCGAAATTGGCCATTTTCTAAACTTTTCCATAATTTGTCCCTCGCATAGTGAAGTTTACAGAGCGACAATATCCTTTTGTCCCTCCCTTCCACTTGTTCAAGGAGTGGCGAAACCTAGTTTGTCTCTCCCTACTAGTCTATTAGGGTGCAAAAATATACTTTAATCCCTCTATTTGTGAGGTGACATGGGAAATAGTCCTCTGCCTTGGGCATTTTTCAGTCCTTTTTGCTTGGATTTGCTTGGTTTTTTGCATCGATATTTTTTATATGAGCCTTTGTTGCTTGATAGATTATTTGTATGCCTTTGAATTGAGCGTTTAAGTTCTTTTTTATTTCTATTTGGTCTTTTCTTTCCTTTCCAATGTTTGGATGTATGACATTAGCCTAATCTAACTTGATCCTTTGTTGAGTTTCACAACCTTTCTGATTTGATTCCTCTGATCTAGTGGCATATATACCTCCCTAAAATTGGTTATGAGCCTCTCAAAATCCATTTATGTGTGTTTGGGACCTACTTGATTATGTTTGGAACCTATTTGGTTGTGTTTGGTACTTGACTCGTGTCAAGAAAAATATAAGCTATAGATTTGACAGTTAAATTGTCAATACAGGGCTCATAAGCTTCGAGGTGTCGGCACTGTAAGTGTGGGGTTGAAGGCTAATCTATCCTAACCTGATGCATGAAAACACACTTCAAAATGAAAATAAACTAACACCTTAGGAGGAAGCCCGACATGGGAGACATTATCTATTGAGGTAGGACTTTAATTCTCTTACTGGTACTTGGAGCTATATGAAAATGAAAGTACAAGAAATTGAAAATGTAGAAATTCAAAGTGTAAGGGGGTATAAATTAAGTAATGAAAATAAATTTACAACTAATTTCCAAGATAACTACGACTCAAATATTTAACACACAACAATTTTAATATACAAAGTTTAAAAGAAGGTTTTAAACCTAGTCAATAAATATATTCAAAACACACTTCTATGAACACTATACACAAGTGCAATCAAATGGAAAATCTAATGCTTACTAAAGGAAGGGTCTATTTGCTAATCCTAATTTCAAACTAGTTTATATAAAAGAATATAATACTCTATTGTCTAATCTAAAGATAAAAAATCTTATGAGTTAAATATATGTAGTATACTTGTGAGTTTTCAAAACATCGTTGAGTTGTATAATCAATTTTCAAATCTTGAATTAGGATGTTCTTTATGGACTCAATGTCTTACATTGTATATAGGTTTACTACTCAAAAGAAGGATTAGTGGTAAGTATAGCTAAGGTTCATACAAGCTAATTCTTATAGTTATATTTATTCTAAACTGTGTTAAATAATGGATGAAGTACTCAAATCTATTCTCATGCGGTCAATAAATAATGAAATTTAAGTTTGTTTTGGGAAACAAAATATGCAAAGCACAAAATACAAAATTCAGTAAACCAAATTGTAATAGACTTTCTAGGATGAATTCCAAACTAAAATATGAACATACAAATGAACACAAATGAAGACGAGTTGGAAAATAAATCTTCTAATCAAAGCAAATCTAGAAGCTAACCAAGTAATCTATGAAGAAAATCAATTTACAAGGCAAGCATAACATGATCTACTAGTGCTATGAATTCAAACCTCAACTCTAGTTAATTCCTAATCATCAAACCTCAAGCAAAATGAAGCAATCTACAAATAAAGTATCTATATTAGTGAATATTTAAAATAATCTAAGGATCTACCAAATAAACCCTATGTGTTGGATTCACACTACAAAGGAAATTTATAAATACCATGTTGGTCTAAATGGACAGAGCATTGTTAAATTGGAAATTTGTTATGCAACTCGAAACTATTGGAATGGAAAGTACATTCATTTCAATTTTCAAATTCACACTTGAAATATATCTACCAAAAGTTGTCAATGATATGGAAGAATGAGTTAAAAGAAAAAAAATCATTCAATTCAATCAAATCCTACAGGGACGGGAAAGTTTCCTATAGTTAAACTACTATAAAAAACATCTCTTCAAAACAAAGTATTGACAAATTAAACATCTGATTCTGAATGGACATCATATATGTAAACTTCTCCAAGGAATTTAGCTACAATGAAAATAGCAAGTTTGGACTGAAACCACACTATGCAACCAAGAGAAAAATCGATGGAAATAAACCTATGGTCGACCCAAACTACTGATCTAAGCTGCCATATGATGAAATAAAGAGGAAAATAGCTATGGGTAATGGAAGCTACATGAATCAACGATTTTTCTTGAAATATGAAGAAAATACAAATCATATAAACAAAACATCGATATAGTTTCTACAATTGGTTTCTCTAAATCATAGTCACACATAATTCACAAACTTGTAAATTACGCAAATGAAAATTTACAAATTAAAAATGTTTTTTTTTGTCTATTTGATACAAAAAAATCACAAACAAAAATTAATTCTACAACTAAGCTATGCGATTTAATAAGCAAATTATGTACCTGTGTAAAGCTAAGACTGAAATTTCTGAAGAGAAATAGGAATACAATCCACAGGATGGCAATTTCCAGGGATTCACAACACAGTGACATGAATAATATACACATAATTTCATTCTACGAAAAATTCAATTCTTATTTGGATAGAAATTGAGTTACATACTGATCAACTTGATATACAAACTATGATTTCCATCCCCCCCAACATTTATCAGTCTCTGATCTTTTATAATGTTTACAGAAGGCAGAGGAGAAACATTGAATCCACAATCCGGTCTCCCATAGCTTCACGTGTTCATAAAAAAATAGAAACAATTGATAACATATATTAATCAATTTCTTAATATCTCAAAGAATTAGACTTACAAGCTGGTTCTCATGACATTTGGTTATGAGGACAACTTGTAGATAATATTTTTATGCTGAAATTTTGAATCTAGAAAGAGATGTGACCATGCTACTCATTTTCTCAACCTAACACTTGAAGATGATTTGCAACAATTTGTGGATGCTTTGTGATGACTTGGGTAAATCGTAATGGAAACCACACCATCTAGGATCACCAATGAACAAAACCCATGTGGCATATTTAGTAATGGAGACCCACACATATGTTAACCAGCGATTCCCCTTTCATAGTAGTGCCAGATTAAGTGTCGGAATAGGTGCCGAAAATGCAGAATTTAAGTTTGAAGTGTAAATCACTAGGCCAAGATACAATTGATAGTGATGACTTGAGAAACATTAGCAATTAAAAAAAGAGAGGAAATTAACAAGATTAAACATAAATTACACCTCTAAATAAGAATTTCCTTGAAAATCTCAAATACACCCCAAAACGGAAAATAATATTAATATAACCTTTCATAAAACAATTGAGTGTGGAAAAAATAATACCAAAATGAGTTTAAAAATGATCAAATCTAGGGGTGATCATCTCCCCCACACCATAAATTTTGTAAGTCCCTTTGCAAAAAAGAATCAAAAGAGTAGATACTACTGAAAACTTAAAAGAGACCAGCTGTACTAATCACAGCTGTGATTAGGAGATACAACTCGTTTGATGATGGTAAGTTTTGTTGTTGAGTGCTTAACTAATTTTTTTAAACTCTCAGATGCTTTCTAATTATTCTTCAACTGTTTTCAAGCATTCGATTAATAACTATTCTATTTTAGTTTGCAAATCAGAAATTGTATTATAATTCAGATATATACAGTCCCGATTAACATAGATATGATTCTCTATTTCACATGAGTAGAGAAGAGGATCCAAATAAGGTTACATAGAAATGGAATCATGTATGAATTTATAAATCCTCTTTTCAATCTCATAATGACAAGAAATCATAATTCTCTCAAAGGAGTAATGAACTCAGTGAATATTAATTCAAAAGAATAATCATCAATACCACGACCTCTTAAGATATAAGGAGATGACTTAGATATAATTATGTATCATATCACTAGGAATCGTTGATTAACAATATAGGTCATGATCAGGATGTAGAAATATAATGTTATGATTGAAAAATATGACCTTATTCGTTTGGGGTAATTAATGTATGCGTTTCGATAGATATGCTAATTCAAGCTTTTTGTTTAAATTAGAGATTTAAATCAGAGCTTTGTAAATTATGTTGTAATTTTTGCATACATCCCTCTTAGATAAATATTAGGAATAACATAGAGCTAAATTGGATATAGAAAGAATCCAAACAGATGATAAAAATATGCCCAAGATAATTAGAATAGGACCATTGAAATTTAAGTAAAATGATGATGGTCTTAAAAGATAAAATATCACAAAGGTATTTTTAAATATTATCATATAGAATAATATTTTGAGGTATTTTTATGTCAACCAATTTGTTTCTCAAATCTATGAAAATGAAAGTTGGAATGAGATAACTTGCATATACCTGGTAATCTCTAGAATAGGAAAAATATTCTAGATAATAGCCATCAAGAATATAAAAGTAATATAGTATAGGGAGTAAATAGAAAACTTAAAAAATAATTAGAAAATTTGAATCATAGCCTAAGATAATAAATTCTGAAAAATATACTTACAAATTTTTAACATTATTTCTTATACTAGTTTCCACATTATTCACAACACTTCACATCAAAGGATTACCATATTTTGAGGGAGGATATATCAAATGATTTCGCATCCAATGAAGATCAAAATTAGCATGAGATAATTAAAGAAAAACTCCGAAATTCTGGAGATTTTGACATATTGAAAGTCTGAAATTCTAAATCTGAACCTCCTTTTTTTTGCTATGCACATGAACTTTAAAGATTGCTATCATGGTTCAAAACTTGTATTTTTCCACCTAATCAAAAGAAAAGAGAAGTCATAACATAAATAAAAAGGTAGAGAAATAAATAATAATTTTATAAACTAACCTTACAAACTTACTTTTCTTAAATATACTAAAATCGGTCTTCAAATTTCTGTACATAAAATAAACTTAATATTTTCTTTCTTTATGCAGAATTTCCTAGAAATACTATAACTAAAAGTCCCTTTTAAAATAAGGAGGATTTTATCTTCTTTTGTTGAACAAGAAAATAATAAAAGTAACATTTACAAATGAAATCCATAGAATACTAGTCATTCCTTAAGCTTCTCAAGACCATAATTATTCGAGTGATAATGTGTGAGGAACCTGCAAGAATTAATTAATGAAAATGCACGAGATATAAAAAATAACATAACTCAGAATAGATTTATTGATCGTGGGCCACTTCGAGGGGGCAACCTCCTTTCAGCAAGCTCAATACAAATAACTTCTCGGTGCCTTCATTGGCCTCAACATGCACTTATATACTAAGTCTATGGACCAATACTATGGATCAATACCATGGAACATATAATACTACTAGACAACTTACAAACCATATGCGTCCAATACTATGGATCAATACCATGGAACATATAATACTACGTGGCGACTTACAAAACATTTGAGTCCAACAACAATATACTAACAAAGTAAAGAGAAGGGTTGACACAGGTCCCTAACATCCCCTCCCCCTTAGAAAACGATTTGTCCTCAAAGCTTTAGATGTGGAAATTGATGTTGAATCTGAAGGAGTGGTTCCCATGTAGCATTCTTTGGTTGCATTCCATGCCACTGAATTAATACCCCAGTGATAGATCGAGAGATAAGATGGAAAGTGAGCCTATTGAGGATGGCCTCCGGATCCAAAAGGATGGATCCTTCATTATCTAGTTCTGGTAAAATAGTTTGTCCTGTGATGTTGGTTCCCAAAACTTTCGTCAGACAAGAGACATGAAATACTGGATGAATGCAGGAAGAAGGAGGAAGTTCCAATTTATAAGCAACGGACCCAATATTCTGAACTGGTGAACTGCTGAGGATGTATGGAAGAAGAAGTGGTGGTTCCTGACCATACATTGCTTCATATGGATTCATTTTAGATGCAGTATTGTACCACTGGAGCCCTTCAATGAAATCCATAGAAATATTTGTCCAAATCCGTGTAGGGATGGGAAAGGTTTCGAACAATCGCGAAAGGAGTGTCGTTTCACCCTTGTTGACCTGGAAAGTATCACATTCAGCCACCATATGTTGAATTATCCTTTTCATTCCCTTCCAAAAGAATTTACACTGTTCCCACTCATACGTTTTGAGTAACCTAGAGTGACCTACCGATCAAGAAGCATGGAGTTTATAGAAGACATAGCCCTACAACCAATTTGGAACAGGCATAGAAATAGATGAAACAAAAAATTGGTTAGAAAATTTGCGAGAAAGAGCATCCGACAGCAGATTGTCCTTACCATTTGTGTAAGTCATCTCATAGGCATAACCCATGAGTTTTCTAAAACATTTCAGTTGTTCTAGGGAGGAGAACCGTTGTTTCAGGAAAGTTTTCTGACTCTAGTGATCAATCTTGATGCATAAATAATTCCCTAATAGGTATGGCTTCCACTTCTGTATTGCATGCAAAATAGCCATAATTTCCTTCTCATATGTAGAGGTAGCTAAATTCCTACTAGAAAGGTCTCTTGAAGGTGAAAATCCCACTGGTTCAGAAAAGACACCTGCATATCTATCCAAAATGTGTTGTAGAGCCAATGGAGTAGTGGAGACCGTTGATGGGTGCATTTGAATGGAATGGAGATGAGCAATGCCACCATGTGAATTCTTGTTAGGGATACTTTCTAGGCGATGTGAACTGATGATGAAGAGAGACCATGGTTGGAAGCCCGTAAATGTGTTTTTTTTTTCCATTGACTGAAAACTACATCCAAAGTTCAACAAAAACCCATAATATGGGGCCATGTGTGCAGAACCATTGAGTGCCCAAAACCACATCACATCCGCCTAAGGAAAAGAAAAACATGTAAGAGCATAGGTTATAATATTCCATAGAGATACGCACGTTGCGACACTTCCCCTTGCAAGGTAGGTTGCTCGCATTGGAAATCATGACTTCAAAGTTGGAGCAAGGATAGAAAAAACAATCATCTTGTTTGGAGATACGAGGGTCAATGAAGTTATGAGTGCTACCAAAATCAATGAGTATTGTAAGTGGGAGCTTCGTGATGTAACCCCTGACCCACATTGTTTGTGGGGTGGTGACTCCGGCTAAAGCATGGAGAGATATCTCTGGGTGGTGGTACGGATACTGAGGGTAACCAGGAAGCTGCTGAATGTCGACCTGATCATCTATTGTGTAACGTCCCCAGATCACCTTTGTGTCCTTCAGAGGCGATGGGAGACCTTGATACTCTTTTTTTTCTTCCAATGCTTCCATTCACACCTTTCCACAATTTGCATCACTAGATCCATAATCCACAGTCTGCAACTCCCTTGGATCCACAATCTGCAGTCCACAACTCTCTCGGATCCGCAATCCGCAAGTTACCTCGGATCTGCAATCCAAAATCTGTCTTTCCGTAATCCGCATTGCGGGATTCAAAATATGGATTTTCGAACATATCTCTCCAACACCTTTCTACAATCCGCATTGCGGAACTCGGAAATGCAGAAGTCCAATTTCAACGGAAAACTTCCCCTTCCACAATCCGCAATCCGCATTGCAGAAGTCGGAAATGTGGAAGTCCAACTTCAACGAAAAAATTCCCTTTCCGCAATCCGCAATCCGCATTATGGAAGTCGGAATTGCGGAAGTCCCACTTCAATGGGAAACTTCCCCTTCCACAATCCGCAATCCACATTGTGAAAGTCAAAATTGCGGAAGTCTAACTTCAACAGAAAACTTCCCCTTCCGCAATCCGCAATCTGCATTGCGGAAGTTAGAATTTCGGAAGCACCACTTCAAGGGGAAATTGTCCCTTCCGCAATCTGCAATTTGCATTGCGAAAATTGGAATTGCGGAAGCAACTTCCCTGCTCCTGCAACTCGCCAACTGCTAACTTTGGAGGGGCATAACTTCCTTGTCCCTGGTCCAAATGAGGCAAGGTCGGTACCATTGGAAATCTCTTGGAGATCTCTTTCCAATGGTTAAACTTACACTCCAAACCTAGGTCTCCAAGCCCATCACTTTTCAAACTGAACATTCGGTTCGCAACTCTACCTTGAATGAACTTAACCTTCTTCCTGCCAAGTCCTATCTCCTTCATCTGCTCCACAGGAGTTCCTATTCTTCCTGATCACAGTCCTGACTAGAATAGAATGAACATCTTAGCCTTGAACTTAGTCCTATTCATCAAAGGTAACATGCGTAAGTACAACATAAGTATGAAAAGGAAATAGACAAAAACATGCTCAATGGCTCATGTAGGAAGGTCCATACATCCATAAACAAAAAGGCACTGAAGCATTATCCACCCTCCAAAAGGGATTATAATTAGTTTATTTCGTTTAAACACATTGAGGGATGACATGTAGAAATTTAGACATATTCCTCAAGCATGAATATAAATGAATACCATCATAACAATAAGAAGAAAGGTGCAGGAGTAAATCAATGACATGCCCAAAACATAATACATAATACATAATACATCATACATAATACTTGGACATTCAACCCTATTAACCATCTGAAACAAATCATACATTTGACATATAACACACACTTCTAACATGCATCCAACATTCATCATGGCACCACAACAACTTAAATACAAGTTTAGATACAAGGAAAATGTATATAGCCCTACTCATACAAAGCTTCCTATTGATCCACTTCCATATAAATCCATTCAATCCATTACTAGTATGTAATAATCATAGCGATAAACACATGAGTCATCTTTATTCAAAACACCACAAGGCCCTTATCTTTTAATAGAAAACCACCAGCAAACTGACTATGGACTACAACGTTCCATCCCAACCATAGATATCTACCTCGCCTCTATTATTTCAGCAATCAGAGATCACCTCCGAGCTGGGTCTATGTATCCACTAAGGAGTATCACGCAGGCTCACTCACTGATCTGGTTCATAGTCAATTAGGGTATTCATCACACAATGGGTTTGTCAAGCAAGTGGGGAGGCAAGGACGAAGTTACTAACTCATTGAGCTTCACCATAGAGCTACAAGCATATCCCCTTGGCTTTAGACAACATAGGAACCCCCATCACCTCCACTCTGAGCCTGAGTAAGGTCCCCTTCTCTACTACACAGTCCCTCAGGTGCCCCTTACCTTAGCATTGATCTGCAAAGCTGGTCTTGACTTCTAACCCAATGGATACTTGATATTTCACTGGTTCCACTATGGAATCCAACTCTTTGATCCTTTTCCCACTTTGATCCACTCTTGGAACTTTCCCAAAATCTTCCCACGTGAATCCCCTCACATATTTCCACTATCCCCTTCTAAAACAAGGTTTTCTTGTAATACTTGGCTCTGCGATTTGTGCCTCCATAGAATCATGACCTCTAGTTCTCTCCCCTTTGTTCTGCAGGTTCGTGAGTCTGAATGAATGAATGAATCCCTCTTCCCTAACCACAGGATAGAAAATAGGTTGTGCGGATTCCCTAGGCATGGAGTGGTTTACAAGGAACGCAAGCACAGGTTGTCCCCTGCCATATAGGTCCACAGGTCTATTCCATACTCCATCGGCTTCATAAACAGGGTTTCCTAACCACCCTATGCAACTGAATTAATGTCATCATGGGGAGTCATACAAATTCACAGGGTGACACATGGCAACACAGGGTTCAATCCCCCAACCCCCTTACCTCTCCCTAGTGGATACACAACCCCTATTTCTCACATTGCCTCCATAGCCAGTACCTTGGGTGTTTTATTGAAATGTTAATATTTACATCATTTACATTTCTTCATGGCTTAACAGCCCCTGAATAATCAACTGTCAAATACTTGCCTATGCAACTAAAACCTAAACATCCACTAGTGGGGCCTTGGCCTTGAGCTCCACACTAGGGTGACACACATTGCATACAATGTCTATATTGAGGCCAATAACCATAAGGGTCAAGATAGGGCTATTACAACTCCCCCTCCCTTAAAATAACACCGTCCTCGGTGTTCCGTTACTTAGGATTACATTTACAATTTATACATATCCAAAATTGCAAAAATGTTGGAGGTTTTCCCCTGCATTGCATCTTTTTACTTGGAACTTCCACGACCAAGTCCTTTTTCTTCCACAAGCTTCTCCTACTACCTTTGATGTCCCATCTGCTCCATAATCCTGGAAACTCTGTGGTTTCTATCTTCCTTGCTGCTTCTCGTTGGGCAGTCACAATGGCAATGCACTCCTCCACATTTCCAACATTTCTTCGGCTGCTTTATATTTACCTATTCACTTTCCTTGGACCCTTCCTTCCTTGAAATTGTCTTAATGGGATGATTGGATGAATGCTTCTTCATCGATCCACTATCCTTTCCACTGCTGATGGATTCCAGAATGCTTTTCACCTCCCTTTGCAAGAAAGCAGTGTCCTGCAAAACCCTTTGGTTAATCTCATCATGTTTCCTTTGCAGCTTGATCATCTCTCCAAGATGTTCTTGGGTCTTGGTAATGGTTTGAAGCATATTTTCATCCAAATCCAACAGCCTCTGGTCTTCTTCCATTGTCAATGTGCACAACATCCCACACTTTTCTTACTAGTTCCACTGGTCTTATAACAACTGCAACCAATTGATCTCGATTTCTCACCCATGAATTCATCATTGCAATTTCTGTTAGGCCAAGCATAATATAAACATTCAGTCAATCAGTCTCCAAATTGACTTAGGGAGTTCATGCTTTATCCAAACATTTCCACACATTTAATGCTTTCCCAACATGCAAATGAACTCATTCATGTTCATCATTTCATGGGGAATTAACTATTTCAGCATTCATAATTTATTTCAAGCAAAATAAACACAATCAGTTTTTCAGCCATAGTATGCATCAAGAATTCTTTGTTTTTATAAATGCATCAATAAAATTAAAGAGAGAGCAGTAAGAGTTTTCATGAATGCTTGACCTGCCCTTCTTGGCTATGACACATAGTGTCTATGGTCTATTCCAGACCTCTCAACTATGGAGTCTCTCCACTTGGTTTGTCTACAACTCTTGGCTTCTAGGACCCACACAGTTCCACTAGCACCATCATTCATTCCTACTCATGGTGAGCTCTTTAGGATGGTCACATGTCCACGTGCATTCTTAGGATTCCTTCATAGTCCTTTCTTCCAGCAATACCTACACTCAAACATTGAATCAATTTACATGTTTAGTTTATTTTCATAGGGTTTATCTCTAAACAAGAGTTTAAGAAGTCATAATCAAATCATATACACACGTATATTCATATTAAATAATCAAGAAGCTGTAAGATAACCAAATACTTATATGTATTGGATGTCTTCACTTTATTCCACAGCCTCCTTCTTTTCTTTACAAGCCTTGGATTGCCCATGGATACAATAACGAATGTTGGGATAACACGGAGGCTACTCCACAATCATTCGAATAGGAAATGCCAAGCCATCACGTCGACTGGGTTTATTAGACATCCCATTTAACAATATGCTAATCCAGTATTCTCACTGGGTTTATCAAGTATTTAAGGAATGCTTAGCCAGCATGCCGGATGCACCACAACATTAAGTAGTTAATGCCCAACCAGTTACTCTCTGGATTTACCAAGCATTTGTAGCGCCCAACCAATTAGTCTCTGGATTTACCAAGCACCTATGGCTCTTTCTGGGTCCTTTCTTCCTACACTGACCAAGGTTTCCAACAAGGAAAACTTCAGTGTATCAGATTAGCTGTTAGAAGGATTATACCGTAAATATTCATTATTCCAAACAAGAATAAATGAAATTGAATACTTATATGTATTGTGTATTTCCTCTCTGGTCCATAGGGTCCTGCTTCGCTTTGCAAGCCTTGGGATAGCCTATGGACTTGGATGTTTGGCCAACACACATGCTGCTCCACAAAATCAAGTAGTTTATAGTTCCCAAACAATACACCTTCACGTCGACTGGATTTACCAACCACTTGGTGGTGCCCAACCAGTCCCATACCTGGTTGGCCCTCTCCATTACCGAGCCAACACATCCGTCTGGGTCATCAACCATTGGAAGGAAACTGCGCCATCGAACATATAGGTCAAGGCTCTACTACTCTGCCTCAGGCTTGCATCAACCTTTCACACATGCCACAACCCTTCATGCACATAACAACCCTTCCCCTCAACCCCTCACAACAACCTTTTCACTTTGCTTCTTCAGTGCGCAACACCAATTACATCTGTTCAAGATGACAACACAATTTGGATAAACAAGCTCATCAGTGTTGCTGCTCAAAAATTGTAAACATAATTCATAACATTCACTATCAACTATTGAAACACCAAGAATGCATCCATTCCCTTAAAGTGCAATCAATATTGACAACTATATCATAACCTAGCGCCAGAAAGGTATGCATCCCTTTTTGTTGTGAGCCATCTAGGCCTTAGTCACACTTCAAGCTATCTGAAATAATATAAATAAAGTAAGACATGCTCTTCATAGTAACTATAACAATTAGACATGCATATTCTCAGCTATGGTTTACAGAACACTTATACATTTTGCAAATGTAGTTTCTCTTCACTTGCGAGGAATGGGGGCTCCCTTCTCTGAGTTGACAGTCCCTCGGTTTTCCATCCCATTTCCTTTTTATATTTTGTAACCCACACATGTATTCCTAACATAATATTTACCATCTCACTCACATGGTTTACCAGATGCATTTCAGTTGAGATATTATCAAGATTTACAATGGCGTTTCACATGAAACCCATTTCCAAAGCATGTGATCTTTCCCATGAAGTTTGGCTTCTGTAGGCCATTACACATTGTCTTCCTACAATGTGTATTCCTGACATACTTATCAAATAGTCAAACAGTCATCAGCATTTAACAATCAAATTCAAAACTAATTTCCATAATCAGTCGATGGCATTAAAAATTAAATTCAAACATGAATTTACAATTCTGTCTCCTACAGAATTGATTTGTTTAACCAAGATACCATTCTCATATTGTTTGTGTTAAAATTTGAGCATTAATTCACAATACTCTTGGATCTTTATAGAGAGAATAACATATACAGTATATAAATGCATAACAATCACAATAAGCATGACAAGCATCACAAGAATCAAAAGCATGAGAGACAAGAGACACAGAGTTTCCGTGGGGAAAACCCTAAGGTGAAAAACCCCACAACTTCCTCAGAGATAGAGAGAGGAATGGCTCAACCAAAGTAGAACCAAAATACACTTGAGATGGTCTCCTAGAGCACATGATCCTCCTCCTCACTAGTGCGCCACTTTCTGAGTGAGAGAAGTGTGTCTTTCCGAATGATCCAAATAGAGATCTCCTGATCTCTATTTATACTTAACCTATTTTCCCAGTGACCTTATGGGGCCGACTTGTCTATCTAGATACATCCACAATATAATATATATTTTAGGGCCAACCCCACACATGGTGGTCTAATAGCCCATCGGCAAGTATACACACTTGCGACACTTGTCAATCCACATGACGACACTTCCTTATAGAGGAATAACACATCTCTTATAAGGGTACAATAAATAAATATGAAATACATAGATGAAATACATTCCGAAGTTACATATACATCAACACTCCCTCTTAACTAGGAAGGTATTTCTCGACACAATTCTGCTAGACAAGTCTTCTTCTCGGGATCATCGTCATCATCGTCACTGCTGCTGCTATCTCAACCAATCTCTGACTCTACTCATCATTGGAAGTTCTACAGAGCCAGTCCTTTTTCATACTGGATGTAGGCCCACCACCTGCAGGTCTTCATCATCTATGCGAATGGTCTGATAGAGGTGGCCTCTCAAGACTAATTTTATGTGCGGATGCAATATAAGAAAGAGTATCCCAGGAACATTTATGTGCCTAAGCACGACCCGCAAGATCTCTTAGGACTGATTACATGCATCTCCTCCACAATACCTTTAAAGAGCATCCCAGGAACATTTATGTGCCGCAGCACAACTGGCAAGATCTCTAAAGAGCATCCCAGGACTTATTACGAGCATATAGCTCAACCTCTCGGATCTCCAGGACTGATTACATATGGATAGAAAAAACCTTTAAAGAGCATCCCAGGAACATTTATGTGCCACAGCATGACCAGCAATATCTCTAAAGAGCATCCCAGGACTAATTACGAGCACACAGCTCAACCTCTCGGATCTCCAGGACTGATTACATGTCTCCGTAGTAATACCTCATCCTAGGACTGATTACGAGCACACAGCTCCACCTATCGGATATCTAAGGACTAATTACATACTACATAGCAATACTGGAAAGAGTATCCTAGGAACATTTATGTAGCGCAGCATGACCGGCAAGATCTCCCAGGACTGATTACATGTTATTTGCACAACCTACCACATATCATCTCTGACCGCCAAGTATCAACCTGATACTCATGATCCAACGGATCATCATCGCACGAAGCATCATCCTGATGCTCATGATCATACTGATCATCATCACTGTATCGTCCTGATACATATTATCTGGAGCAACACCCTGAAGCTCGTCATCATGATCGACCTGATCATACAATGCATCCACCTAATGCATACCAAGTATCTACCTAATACATATCATCATACATGATCCACCTGATACAAATACAAATACATGATACATATCAACATACATGATCTACCTGATCATACAATGTATCCACCTGATAGAGATACATGGTCCAAGCATCCAACATGATGCATATACAAATACATACAAATGATCCAACCGATCATATCCAGCATCCAACATGATGCATACATACATATAAATGATCCAACTGATCATATCCAGCATCAACACGATGCGTACATACATACAAATATAAATGATCCAACTGATCATATCCAGCATCCAACATGATGCATATACAGAACAGTAACTGGAGCATCGTCCTGATACTCATCATCTAGCGCTTACATCCATAGCCATGTGAAGGATCCTCCTTCCAACATGCTTGGGATGGCTTCAGCAAATGTGTCCATCACTTCTTCCTCGAAGTGTCGTCAATCTGAAGAACACCAAGCCTCTCCCTGAACTACTCAAACTTCACCCTGGCTAGTGGCTTCGTTAGCACATTTGCAATCTACTCATCCGTCGCAACATACAGGAGCTTCACGGCTCTTCACGTCTCCTCTCTGCACCATATCCCTGATATAGTGATATTTGATCTCTATGTGTTTTGACCTGTCATGAAAAACTGGGTTCTCAGACAGCTTCACACAACTCTGGTTATCGCAGAATATACCAGTAGCATCCAATGGGAGATCAATTAACTCAGATAGTAGCTTCCGTAGCCATACTGCCTCACAACTACCTGAACAGGCTACAACATACTCTGCCTCAGCTATACTCAGTGCTACGCAGGATTGCTTCTTGTTGAACAAAGAGATCACACCTGATCCCATACTGAAGCAGCACCCAGATGTGCTCTTCCTATCTACAGCACTGCCTACCCAATCTGAATCAACATAACCCTGCAGGTTAAACTTTTGATTCGCTTCATACTTGAGCCCATAATCCACTGTACCCTTTAGGTACCTCAGAACATGCTTTACAGCAACCAGATGAACACTCCTTGGATCCGTTAGGAACTGGCTCAATGTGTTCACTGCAAAGCAAATATCTGGTCTCGTGTTCGTCAGGTACATCAAGGACCCAATCATCTGACGATACATAAAGACATCAACCGGCTCAAATGAAGCATCACATAGAAGCTTTAGATTCGATGCCGTGGGTGTGGCCATGGCCTTGCAATCCATCATCCCAAATCTCTTCAGAATATCTACTGTGTACTTCCCTTGACCAAGGAAGATCCCACTTGAATTCTGCCACACCTCCATACCTAGGAAATAATGCATCATTCCCAAATATTTCATATCAAACTCAGCAGCAAGCTTCCTCTTAGTATTTGCAATCAATCTGTCATCTCCTGTTACAAATAAGTCATCCACATACAGGAGTAGAATCAGAGGATTCCCTTCCTCAACCTTGTAGTAGAGGTTGGAATCCGCTTTAGTCTTGGTAAAGCCCAAGCTAGATAGGAAACTGTCGATCCTACCATACCAAGTTCTGGGAGCTTGCTTCAAGCCATACAAGGCTTTCTTCAATCTGCACACATGTGACTCCCTATCAGGTCTTGGGGCTGCATCCCAAACATCTTCTTCATGATCGATGGATCATGGCATTCCATTTCTTCATCCCAGATCCTGGGAACTTCAATATCTTTAATAAATATCTTTGTTGCTGGAACAAATGTTGTAGTCCTTTTGTAGGTGAAGATATACTATCTTTCCTACAAAACAAGTTAAATTGCATGATTAGAAACATCTTATAATTTTCAGAACAAATTCTGTACACATAAAGAAATATGTCATACAGTCATGCAGTTTTCTTAGCCAATGCTTCAATACAACATTTATCCATGTTCCACAACTTTCTAGACGCCTTCCAGCCTCTACTAGAACATTGTTAAGAGTTTGCACTACTCCCAACATGTCAGCAAAGAGGTTTCATTCTAGATAAGTAGCACTGGAATGTTGTACAGTTCCATAGGTCACTTACCCATCACATGCATATTAGTAGTATACTGTTCATTAATGGAATCATTCTAATATGCACAATACATCTCCTATGTTTAGGAACATAAGCATAATATTATTTAAACAAACAAAATTGGCAAGAAATGATAATTGAAATACTTATATTTGTTTGTTTGTTGGGTGGACTCCCTCTGAGTCTTTGCTTCCTAGCAGGAGCTGCTGAAGTAGCTTCTTCTACACCTTGCTGTTGTGGAATGTAGGAAGATGGTCAACTCCCTCCGAAAATCTGCATCCTTGCAGGAGCTGCTGGAGTGTGCTCCCTCTTGATCTTTGCTTCCTGGATTACCTATCCTTGAACTTATATTCATCTTTGCTGACATCAATCTTCTTGAACCCTGGAAAGTATATTTTGTAAGCCTTCGAGCTTTCACTGTAATCCACAAAGATACACTTCTTTCCTGAAGGATCTAGTTTAGTCCTCTTTTCCTTTGGGACATGAGTGTATACTGGACAACCAAATATTCTGAGATGGATGACTTTAGGTTTCTTACCAGAAAAGACCTCTTCTGGTGTCTTGCTGTCCAATATCTTGTGGGGTGTTCTATTATGCACATATACAACTGTTCTAGCTGCTTCTGCCCATAGATGTATAGGTAGATCCTGGTCATGCAGTATTTCCCTTGCTACTTCCATGATTGTTCTGTTCTTCCTTTCTGCAACTCCATTTTGTTGAGGATTATAAGGAGTAGTCAACTCCCTCTTAATCCCTGAATCACTACAAAGCTTCTTGAAGTCACCTGAGGTGAATTCTCCACCATTGTCAGATCCGAATGTTTTGATCTTTTTGTCAGTTTGATTCTCCATCAAGGTTTTGAATTCCTTGAACTTATCAAACACCTCATCTTTGTTTTTCAAGAAGTATACCCAAGTCTTCTTGGAGAAGTCATCAATAAATGAGACATAGCAAACATACCCACTTAGAGATCTGGATGACATAGGACCACATACATCTGAGTGGATGATTTCCAGGATATCTTTTGCCTTGCTTTCACTGCTTGGGAAAGCCTTCTTAATATTCTTACCTTTTGCACATCCTTTGCAAACACCTTCATGTTTGGTCTTGATTTCAGGAAGACCCTCTACAGCCTTGCTTGCAATTGGAAGTGCCCTATAGTGCATATGAGCAAGTCTTCTATGCCAAAGTTCACTTGGCTCCATGGATTCATGCACCATGGCATGTTCAGGTTGTCCTTTTAATTTATACAAACCTCCCTCTTGCTCTCCAATCACAACTGCATCATCTATGGTCTTTCCCTTTGGCCACATTAGGACTTGGCCATCCACAAATGCAACCCTCATACCTTTTGTATCCAATGCAGAGATGGAGAGTAAGTTCTTCTTGAGCCCAGGTACATAAAGGACTTCTTTCATCTTCAAAGATTTTCCAGAATCTAGGTTGTAGGAGGCTTCACCACTTCCTTTGATGGAATATTGATAATCATCCCCAAGTTTCACTTTATGGGGTGATTCATGTTCAGACATATTTACAAAGGATTCTTTAAACCCAGTCATGTGTTTGGAAGCCCCACTGTCAATTAACCAATCATTACAACCATGGGAGATAGTACCTATGAGAGGAGAGATTAGAACATACTCTTCTTCACTTGATGAGTCATAATTACTATCATCACTTTCTTCCCTAGCCTTCTTCTTTGGAGGTTCATCATCTTCAACAGCCTGAGCATGGTACCTTCTTTTGTTACCCTTCTTCTTCTTGCTGGAGTTGTTGTTGTTGTGTTTGTCCCTTTTGTTCTTGGGACATTCTGAAGCAATGTGACCCTTCTCATTACAAGTGAAACACCTTAGATCTTTTTTGTCTTTGTGATAATGATGAGAAGAATTCTTCTTGTGATGGGATAGCTCCCTCTTGAACTTTCCCTTCTTAGTGTGAGTTGTGAGAGCTTGATTTTCATTCCCCATCTTCTCTTCTCTTGCCACAAGCCTTTCTTCTTCTTGAGAACATTCCTCCCACAATCTGCTGAAGGAGATTAATTTCTTTCTAGCACAGATCTCCTGGATAAAAGAGTCCCATGACCTAGGTAGGCCATTCAAAGTGGTCATAACAATTTCACCATTCTCCACCATTTCATCTACAGCTTCAAGTTGTTCCTTGATCTGAGAGACCTTGGAGAAATAGGATTGAATGGTTTCTCTATTCGACATCTTGACCCCTTTCAATTGATTCCGCAGGGTCATCTTCCGATTTATGTTCTTCCCTTCAAATAGCTTGGTGAAAGAGTCAAACATAGCCTTGGGTGTATTTAGAGAAGACACATGGGGTATGAGATGGTCTTTGATAGAATCAGCAATGATTCTCTTTTCCTTGACCAAGTTCTTCTTATGCAATACCTTATCATCTTCATCCTCTGGGATAGGGATGTCTTCTTTTATATATGAGTCCAACTCATTCTCTTCCAGGATTAACCCAATCCTATACTTCCAAGATCGGAAGTTATCATCCCCTTCAAGCTTATCCTCAAGCTTGGTGTGGTGAGACATCTTAAAGAGTACTTCAAATGACATAGAAAAGATTTAGGTCTTACCACTTGAAATGTTGAAAACTGGATCTGGTCCTAGATTAGGGTTTGTCGAAAAAACCCTAAAAATTCAAAATGTGAATTTCAACTTTCTGAAAGGATAGAAAGATGCACCTTGATGAGCTGATCAGCCTGGTGTATTCAGAAATTGAGATCAGCAAAGCTTTACCCTTCATATTTGTCTTTTTGTCCTCCCAGGTTCACTAGGGACAGCTCTGAATTAGGGTTTGAGTTTCCCGGAGATCTACCTAGCCACAAATATCGATCCAAATCTCTAAACTTCGATTTTTGCAAGTAGCTTCCAGCTATGGCTTCAGATTTCATAAATTCCTATTTTTGTGGAAACCCTAATTTTTAGGGCTAAATATGAAAATGCTCAGAATTGAATTCTGATTGGACAGATAGATTCTCCTTGATGAGTAGAGTCAATCTACTATATTGTTTTTCCTAAAACTGGGGAGAGAAACCCAATAAACAAGAAACTCAAGTTTCCGTCACTGCAAAATGTCTTCTTCTCAGGTTAGCTCTGATACCATGTTAACATTTGAGCATTAATTCACAATACTCTTGGATCTTTACTGAGAGAATAACATATACAGTATATCAATGCATAACAATCACAATAAGCATGATAAGCATCACAAGAATAAAAAACATGAGAGACAAGAGACACAGAGTTTCCGTGGGGAAAACCCTAAGGTGAAAAACCCAACAACTTCCTCAGAGATAGAGAGTGCAATGGCTCAACCAAAGTACAACCAAAATACACTTGAGATAGTCTCCTAGAGAACATGATCCTCCTCCTCACTAGTGCGCCACTTTCTGAGTGAGAGAAGTGTCTCTTTCCGAATGATCCAAATAGAGATCTCCCGATCTCTATTTATACTTAACCTGTTTTCCCAGTGACCTTATGCGGCCAACTTGTCTATCTAGATACATCCACAATATAATATATATTTTAGGGCCGACCCCACACATGGTGGTCTAATAGCCCATCGGCAAGTACACACATTTGCGACACTTGTCAATCCACATGACGACACTTCCTTATAGAGGAATAACACATCTCTTATAAGGGTACAATAAATATATATGAAATACGTAGATGAAATACATTCCGAAGTTACATATACATCAACAGTTTGGCTATTGTGCATGGTATATTTCAGTCTTGTCTATGGTCTTACCCACGCTGCCATACCCAAGACATTTCTTCCTTAAATTTGAAACTTAAAGCATCCAAACACTTGTAAGTTTTCATGCATGTAACCTCTTCATTGTTGTAACAGTATAACAGTTACTGAAGCGATCTCAAAATTATAGCACTTCATAATTCAAACACTTTCAGCTATTAACATTTCGAATGCAATGAAATATGTACATATACATACATATATATATATATATAGATACATTTATTTATTTTACATGCATCCTTGTCATAATAAAATTGCAAGACACAATTGTGTGATGTACCTGCAATAATTAATTAATGCAAATACACGAGATATCAGAAATAATAGAACAGAATCGCTTTTATATTGATCACGGGCCACTTCGAGGGGGCAACCTCCTTTGAGCAAGCTCAATACAATTAACTTCACGGTGCCTTCAATGACCTCAACACACACTTATATACTAAGTCTATGCCCAATACTATGAGTCAAAACCATGGGACATATAATACTACGGGACGACTTACAAAGCATATGCGTCCAATACGATGGGTCAATACTATGGGATAATATAAACTACGGATCAACAAATACTACGGGACGACTTACAAAGCATATGCGTCCAACAACAATATACTAACATTGTAAAGAGAAGGGTTGACATAGGTTCCTAACATCCCCTCCCCCTTAGAAAAAGCTTTGTCCTCAAAGCTTTGGTTGGAGAAATTGCTGCAGAATCTGAAGGAGTGGTTCCCCGGTAGCATCCTCGGTTTGCATGTCGGGCCACTGACGCCTTTGGAGTGTCAAGGAGGATTGCTTGGAAGGTTGTAGATGAAGAAGAACTCTGTCAGCTGCGTGGAAAAGGCGCTCAGAACGGTGCTAATCGGCTTGTTGTTTCAGGCGAATTCTGGCCATGTGAAGATTGTCCTGCAAAATGAGAAGAATCTGATCGCGGTGTCGAAGAACTGAGTCAATTTCCTGAACTGGGGAGCTGCTAAGGCTGTATGGAAGAAGAACTGGTGGTGTTTTTCCATATACTGCTTCATATGGTGTCCTTTGAGATGTGGTATTGTACCACCAGAGCGCTGCTAGGAAATCCATAGAAATAGTTGGCCAAAGCTGTGTAGGGATGGGCAAGGGTTTTAGCAATCCCGAAAGGAATGTTGTTTCCCCCTTGTTGACTTGGAAAGTATCATCGTCAGCCACCATCTGTTGAAGTGTCATTTTTAGTCCCGGCCAAAAGAAGTTACCTTGTTCCCGGTCATACATTTTGCAGAACCCAGAGTGCCCTGTTGATGGAGAAGCATGGAGTTCATAGAAGAGATAGCCCTGTTGAACATATTGCAACCAATTTGGAACAAGCAGAGTTGTAAGAGAAACTGGGTCATCAATTGTGCGAGAAGGAGCATCTTTCACCATATTGTCCTTACCCTTCTTGTAAGTGATCACATAGGGATAACCCATGAGTTGGGTAACCCATTGCAGGAGTGTTGGGGAGGAGACCAATTGTTCCAGAAAATTTTCCAGACTCGGGAGATTAGTCTTGATGCAGAAATAATTCCCTAATAGGGATGGCTGCCACTTCTGTACTGCATGCAAAATAGCCATCATTTCCTGCTGAGAGGTAGAAGTGGCTACATTCTTATCGGAAAGGTCTCTTGAAGGCAGCAAGCGCATTGGTTCAGCAAAGATACCTGCATATCTATCCAAGGAAGTAATGGATACTGGTGATGGGTGCATCTGAATGGAGTTGAGCTGAGCGATGACACCATGTGAATTCTTCTTAAGGATTTTTTCCAGGCGATGTGAACTGATGATGCAGAGAGACCCTGGTTGTAAGCCCATAAATTTGTGTTGTGCCCCATTGACTTTAAACTGCATCCAAAGTTCAGCAAAATCCCATAAGATGGGGCCAAGTGTGCGTAACCATTGAACGCCCAAAACCACATCACATCCGCCTAAGGACAAGGAAAACGTGTCAGAGCGTAGGTTATAATCTTCCATAGAGATACGCACATTGTGACACTTCCCCTTGCAAGGTAAGGTGCCCCCATTGGCAACCATGACTTCAAAGTTGGAGCAAGGATGGACAAAACAATCAGCCTGTTTGGCAATCCGAGGTGCAATGAAGTTATGAGTGCTACCAGAATCAATGAGTATGGTAAGAGGGAGCTTCTTGAAGTATCCCCTGACCCACATTGTTTGTGGGGTGGTGATGCCGGTTACAGCATGGAGAGAGATCTCGGGTGGGTCGTCCGGAGATGGGGTGTCAACAGGCGGGTGTTGCATGTCGACCGGATCATCTACTGTATCTGTAGCTTCTTCACCAAGTTCTAAGGCAGGCGAAGAATCCACGTCCAAGAGATAGAGCTTTTGTTGAACACATCTATGTCCCCGAGTGAATTTCTCATCACAATTATAGCAAAGCCCTTTTTCCCGGCGTGCCTGCATTTCTATTTCAGACAAATGCTTGATAGGAGTTGGTTGAGGAGCAGGCGTGATGGGAGGTCGTTGGGAACCCATATTTCTGAAGGGAACAAGGGTGGGCTTGGAGCGTTGTTGAGCTGCGATCTTGTCCTCAGCCAACTTAGCCAACCCTAGAACTTCCATCATTGTGTTGGGACAAAACATTTTGACCTCTGAGCGGATTTCATCCTTGAGACCACTGATAAAACAACTCCTGTAGAATTCATCAGACAATCCTTCTGTGTGATTGGCTAGTTTCTCAAATTCCATCTGATACTCTCTCACTGTGCCAGTTTGGTGAAGTTTAGTGAGTGCTCCTGTGAAGTCATCAAAAGCACTAGGACCAAATCGTGGCAAAATGAGTTGGCAAAAATCTGTCCAGTTTGGCTCGGGATGAGCTTTGATGTACCAACGGTACCATTGAAGGGCTTCCTGTTCCAAATGAAAGGATGCAAGTGGAACTTTCTGAACATCAAAAGTATTATGCAGACTGAAATATTGTTCTGCTCGGTATATCCATCCAGTCGGATCAGTACCATTGAAGCGAGGAAAATCAAGCTTCGGCCCATGAAAATTGCTAGAAGCAGAGAACCCGGTGGCTGCAAAAGATTCTGGTTGTCTGGTATTGTTCATGGCTAAATGCTGAAGATGGAGGCTGAGAAATTTTTCATCTAGATCTTGGAGTTTGGTTTGGATGGCTGCAAGTGCTTCCTCCATGGTGTGTGCTCCTGCACGGGTGACAACCATAACCAGGGTTTTTTTTTTTTTTTTGTGGAATGGGTAGAAAAACATAAACAAAAGTTGAGTCAGTAAAGGGAAATTTGGATTGGGGAAACAATCTGATGGGTAATTGGGGTTTGACTAGATGTTGGATACTGTCGAAAGGACAAGAAAGCAAAAAGGGGGATTTCAGAAGCGGAGTAATAGAATGAGAAAATTTGGCAGAGAGGGACAAAGAAGCAGAATTCAAAAAGGAACTCTGTGGTAAGATTTGAAGGTGATTGGGTGAAATCTGAGGAAGTTATGGCAAACCCTAAAAATAGACAAATGTGGGATTTCGGGCTTTGGGAAGGGGAATTGGGGATAGGGTCCTCAGGAATGAAATATGCAAAGGAATCTAGGTTTGGAATGAAATATGCAAAGGAATCTGGGTTTGGGAAGGGGAATTGGGGATAGGGTCCTCAGGAATGAAATATGCAAAGGAATCTGGGTTTTTTTTTTTTTTTTTTTTTTTTTTTTTTTTTTTTTTTTTTTTTTTTTTTTTTTTTTTTTTTTTTTTTTTTTTTTTTTTTTTTTTTTTTTTTTTTCAGACTGGAGCAGCTACGGCTCGGAAGGAAGCTGGAACAATGCCGAATGTATTGAAAATGGCTGGATCTGGAACGGCGTACAAAATGGAGCTGAAATGGCGCAGTAGTGATCGACAATAGTTCAGCTGAAAGTAGATATGGACCCCAGGTATGTGCGGCTTCCTAACAGTTCAAGGGTTTCACTCGGCCACCAATGTTGTCTGACGGCTTGTGTATTGGGGCAGTACCCCTCACTCCACGGCTCAGGTAAAACTGATAACCGCTTTGCCACAAACGACAGCTCTTGGTTTACCTCACGGGTGGAAACTAGTCAATCAGGTAGGGGTCATTGCCCTTTTCGCTTGGCAGGTCCTCTCAATGGCCAGCTACTTCGGGGTTCCTGTGGTACTCCTCACAATGAGTTTTAGGGCTTATGCCCAAGTACTTCCCACAGTTAAGCGGATAGGGAGTATTCCCAGATCCGAACGTGCAACAGAAAAAATTTGGGCAGAAATTCCACCCAATGTTCAAAAACCGGATCTATATTGCTCAGAATCGCTATTATAGCATGTTTCCGGAACTGGAACAACCACTCTGCTGCTACTCGTGAAAGCGGAATAAAAATCTGGGCACTCGATCAAAAGATTTTCTCGGCGCAATTTTCGCGACCGTCACCGAAATTCTGAAAAATTGCTGATTTTAAATCCGCGATATCTCCACTTTTAGAACTCCAAATGAGATGATTTTTTTTTTGAAACTGCGTATTTTTGAAAGAGGAATTCAGATATGCAATCAGTTTCTTCTGATTTTGTGCAAAAAGTTTCAGAAATTGATCTGAAAGTCGCCGCCCAAAAAAAGAAAAAAAAATTCCACTTGTGCCAAGGAAAGTGCTCTGATACCAGATGTGATATACCTGCAATAATTAATTAATGCAAATACACGAGATATCAGAAATAATAGAACAGAATCGCTTTTATATTGATCACGGGCCACTTCGAGGGGGCAACCTCCTTTGAGCAAGCTCAATACAATTAACTTCACGGTGCCTTCAATGACCTCAACACACACTTATATACTAAGTCTATGCCCAATACTATGAGTCAAAACCATGGGACATATAATACTACGGGACGACTTACAAAGCATATGCGTCCAATACCATGGGTCAATACTATGGGCTAATATAAACTACGGATCAACAAATACTACGGGACGACTTACAAAGCATATGCGTCCAACAACAATATACTAACATCGTAAAGAGAAGGGTTGACATAGGTTCCTAACAAATTGCCTTATCTCTGCAATCAACTGAAAACTTTAAATGCTCATTAGTTCGCACCCGTATCATTTTTATGTAACTATGTCCTTCCAACAAAGCACTCTGGTAGTCCTCTCATCATGACCACCTTTGTACAACCTTCTCCTGCATTCCCAGCAGCTCATGAAATGATCTCAGAATTACCACTAATTCATCATTTCATCTATTATTTATTCGCAATGATCATACATCACAACCATGCATTCACACAATGCATCTCAACATGTGCACCCACACCTATGCATGCACATTTACAACATTTACACAAAATTTTCATGTGCATTCACTTCATGCAACCATAGGTTTACAAATATTCTAATGCACACTTACCATTCCAAACACATATGGCCCTTACTTGCTTAGTTATTAAACTCATAGCCAATCTATGCAAATGGCATGATGTAACTTCATATGAATGCATTCTAACATTTAAACAATAACATGGTAGAAGGTCATTTGCCCTTTCTACTCCATACCTTACCATGCCATGGTGGTATGGCATTCACATCAAGTGCATTCAACCATACATGCATACCAGCTTATGATTATAAAGTATGGTTCAAGGGATTCTTACCCAATCCTTCAATACTTATACCATCAGCACAAACAAATCATACTTGCATGGTTCCCACGAGCATTATTGATGTTACCTGGTCAGCTTGGCTTCAAGGATTACACTGTACTTTCATCAATCCTCATGATTACAGATCTGTTGCACCAACCTTTCTTCATAAGTTTACTGGTCACATGCAACAACATCATCAGTATTTTCAACCAGGATTCAACCAAAACAATTGTCATTAGTGGTTTATTGCATATGTAAAACATCACTGGCTTTACCAACCTACAATTCTCATATTCATGTACTATGCAATATCTAGCAATATGTCTACTAGTGCATATTCATTTAAATTTATCTAATCATCTCACATTTTCAGCATCTCTATGTTATCATTTTCTGTATATAAAATCATAAAATATAACGCAAGATTTGAATGGGGTTAAGGAATTCTCCCTTCCAATTCCCTTTCATAGCATCAAATTCTTCTTCCACGTAATAGCTGGTCCAATTGCATGGCCCGATCATCCTCCAGTAGCTCTCCTGGAGAACTGAAACAACTCTCATTGAACTAGGTTCACATGCTTGATGCTCACGTTGCTTTCAGAATATGTTGTCAACTCCAACTCGACCTCTCTTCGACAAACCTACAAGCTCGTACTCCGGCCCATACATCCCTAGTGCTGTAACTTGAGCTCTGATACCACTCTGTAACATCCCCAGATCAACTCGGTGTCCTTTAGAGGCAATGGGATACCTTGATACCCTTTTTTTTATTCCAATGCTTCAATTCCCACCTTTCCACAATTTGCATCACCGGATCTGGAATCCGCAATCCGCAACTCTCTTGGCTCCGTAGTCCACAATACGCAACTCTCTTGGATCTACAATATGCAAGTTTCCTTGGATCTATAATCCGCAATCCACATTGTGGGATTCAGAAGACGGATCACTGAACTTATCTCTCCAACACCTTTCCGCAATCCGCAATCAGCATTGCGGAATTCAAAAATGCGGAATTCCAAATTCAATGAAAAACTTCCCCTTCCGCAATCCCCAATACCCATTGTGGAAGTCGAAAATGCGGAAGTCCAACTTCATCGGAAAAATTGCCCTTCCGCAATCCACAATCCACATTGCGGAAGTCGGAATTGTGGAAGTGCCACTTCAACGAGAAACTTCCCCTTCCGCAATCTGCAATCCACATTGCGGAATTATAACTTCAATAGAAAAATTCCTCTTCCGCAATATGCAATACGCATTTCAGAAGTCGGAATTGAAGAAGCACCACTTCAAGCAGAAACTTTCCCTTCCGCAATCCGCATTGCGGAAATCAGAATTGCGGAAGCAACTTCCCTACTCCTACCACTCACCAATTGCAAACTCCGAAGGGGCATAACTTCATTGTCCTTGGTCCAAATGTGGCAAGGTCGGTACCATTGGAAATATCTTGGACAACTCTTTCCAATGGTGCAACTTCCACTCCAAACCGAGGTCTCCAACACCGTCATTTTTCCAACTAAACATTCGGTGCACAACTCCACCTTGAATGACCTTAACCTTCTTCCATCCAAGTCCTTTCTTCTTCATCTGGACCACAGGGGTTCCTATTATTCCTGATCACAGTCCTCACTGGAATAGACTGCACCTCTTAGCCTTGAACTTAGTCCTATTCATCAGGGGTAAAATGCGTAAGTACAACAAAAGAATAAAAAGGCAATATACAAAAACATGCTCAATAACTCATGTAGGAAGGTCCATACATCCATAAACACAAAGGTACTGAAGCATTATACACCCTCCAAAAGGGATTATACTTAGTTTGTTTCCTCTAAACAGATTGAGGGATGACATGTAGAAATTTATCCATATTCCTCAAGCATGGCTATAAATGAATACCATCATAACAATAAGAAGCAAGGTGCAGGAGTAAATCAATGACATTCCAAAAACATAATACATAATACTTGGGCATTCATCCCTATTAATCATCTGAACCAAATCATACATTTGACATATAATACACACTTCTAACATGCATCCAGCTTTCATCATGACACCACAACAACTTAGATACAAGTTTAAATACAAGTAATAAGTATATAGCCCTATGCATACAAAGCTTCCTATTTCTCCACTTCCATATAAATTCAGTCAATACATAACTTGTATGTAATAATCCTATCCATAAACACATGAGACATCTTTATTCAAAACACCACAAGGAACTTATATTTTAATAGAAAACCACTAGGAAACCCACTATGGATTGCAACGTTCCATCCCAACCATAGATCTCTTCCTAGCCTCTATTATTTTAGAAATCATAGATCACCCTCGAGTTGGGGCTATGTATCCACTAAGGATTATCACTCAGGCTCACTGATCGACCTGGTTCATAGTCAATAAGGGTATTCATCACACAGTGGGTTTGTCAAGCAAGTGGGGTGCCAGGGAAGGAGTTACTAACTCAATGAGCTCCACCATAGATCTACAAGCATATCCCCTTGGCTACAGATATCTTAGGCACCCCCATCACCTCCACTCTCAGCCTGAGTAAGGTCCCCTTCTCTGCTACACAGTCCCTCAGGCGCCCCTTCCCTCAACACTGATATAGGAAGGTATGGCTGGTCCTGACTTCTAAACCAATGGATACTTTAGATTTCACTAGTTCCACTCTGGAATCCAATTCTTTGATCCCTTTCCCACTTAGATACACTCTTGGATCTTTCCCAAAATCTTCCCACGTGAATCACCTCACAGATATTCACTATCTGCTTTTAAAACAAGGTTTTCTTGTAATACTTGGCTCTGCGATTTGTGCCTCCATAGAATCATGAGCTCTTGTTCTCTCCCCTCCGTTCTGAGGGTTGGTGAGTTTGAATGAATGAATGAATCCCTCTTCCCTAACCACGGGATAGAAAACAAGTTGCACGGATTCCGTAAGAATGGATTAGTTTACGGGGCACGCAAGCACAGGTCATCCCCTTCCATACGAGTTTGCAGGTCTATTCCATACTCCATCTGCTTCATCAACAGGGTTTCCCAACCACCCTCTGTAACCGACTTAATGTCAGCATGGGGAGTCATAAGAATTCATAAGGTGACACATGGAAACACAAGGTTCAATCCCCCAACCCCCTTGCTCTTGTGAAGTCACTGATCGACCTGGTTCATAGTCAAGGTTACCCGTATTTCTCATGTTTCCTCCATATCCAGTCCCTTAGGTGTTTTATTGAAATGTTAATATTTATATCATTTACATTTCTTCATGGCTTACCAACCCATGAATAATCAAATGTCAAATACTTTCCTATGCAACTAAAACATGAACATCCACTAGTGGGGCCTTGGCCTTGAGCTCCACACTAGGGTGACACACCTTGCATACAATATTTATATTGAGGATAATAACCATAAGGGTAAAGATAGGGGTATTACATATTGTATCTGGAGCCTCTTCACCAAGTTCAGAGGCAGGTGGAGAATCCACATCCAAGTGATAGAGCTGTTTCTCAACACATCTATGTTCCTGAGTGAATTTCTCATCACAATTATAACAAAGCCCTTTTTATCTATGTTCACGCATGTTTGCTTCAGACAAATGCTTGATAAGAGTTGGATGAGGAGTTGGCGTGATGGGATGTCGTTGGAAAACAAGATTTCTGAAGGGAAAAAAAGTGTATTTGGAGCGTTGTTGGGCTTTGATCTTGTCCTTCGCCAACTTAGCCAACTCTGGGACTTCCATCATTGTGTTGGGACATAACATTTTAACATCTCAGCGGATTTCATCCTTGAGACCGCTGATAAAACAACTCCTGTAGAATTCATCAGACAATCCTTATGTGTGATTGGCCAGTTTCTCAAATTTTGTTTGATACTCTTTCACAGTGTCAATTTGGCGAAGTTTAGTGGGTGCTCTTGTGAAGTCATCAAAAGCACTAGGACTAAATCATTGCAAAAGGAGTTGGAAAAAATCTATCCATTTTGGCTCGTCATGAGCCTTGATGTACCAATGGTACCATTGAAGTGATTCATGTTCCAATTGAAAGGATGCAAGTGAAAATTTCTCGACATCAAAAGTATTATGCAGACTGAAATATTTTTCTTCCTAGTATATCCATCTAGTCAGATCATTAACATTGAAGCAAGAAAAATCAAGGTTCGACCCACGAAAACTGTTGGAAGAAGAAAACCAAGTGTCTGCAGAATATTCTGGCTGTCGTTTATTGTTCATGGCTAAATGCTAAAGATGGAGGTTGATAAATTTTTCATCCAAATCTTTGAGTTTGGTTTTGAGGGCTGCAAGTTCTTCCTCAATGATTTGTGTTCCCACACGGGTGACAACCATAACCAGGAGTTTGTTTTTTGTGAATGGGTAGAAAAACACGGACAAAAGCTTCTTTAGTAAAGACAAATTTTTATTTGGGAAAAAATCTAATGGGTAATTATGGTTTGACTAGGTTTTGGACACATTCTAATGGACAAGGAAGTAGAAAATCGAGATTTCAGAAGTGGGGTGAAAGAATGGGAAAATTTGTCAAAGAGGGACAAAGAAGCCGAAATAGGAAATGAACACTATTGAAAACTTTGAAGGCAATTGGGTGAAAATAGAACAAGTTATGGAAAACCCTAAAAATAGACAAATGTGGGATTTTTGGCCTCAAGAAGTGGAATTTGGAATAGGGTCCTCATGAATGAAATATGCAGAATGGGATTGCAGGGGTGTTAGTGAAGTTCCAAGGAAAGCGAAGTTAAAACAAAGAATATATGGCGAAAAAACATTAAAAAAAAAAATTCGTAATGGATCTGCAACACCGCGGAAGTGATCGAGAACAATTCTAGACAGATGTAATCTGCGATTTATCTGCTGGAAATAAATATGGACCCCCGAAATGTGTGGCTTCCTAAAGGTTCAGGGGATTCACTTGGCCACCAATGTTGTCTAGCGGCTTGAGTATTGGGGAAGTACCCCTCACTCCACGGCTCAGGTAAAACTGATAACCGCTTTGCCACAAACAACAGCTCTTGGTTTACCTCACGAGTGGTAACTAGTCAATCAGGTAGGGGTCGTTTCTATTTTCACCGGAAGGTCCTCTCAATGGACCAACTACTTAGGGGTTCCTGTGCAACTACTCACAATTAGTTTTAGGGCTTATGCCCAAGTACTTCCCACAATTAAGTGGATAGGGATTATTATTGGAACCGAACCTGCAATTGATAGGAACAAATACATATGCGGAATTTTTTTTTGGAAGAAATTCCACCCAACGAGCCCAAGAAAGTGCTCTAACACCATATGTGAGGAACCTGGAAGAATTAATTAATGAAATTGTACGATATATCAGAAACAACAGAACTCAGAATAAATTTATTGATCGTGGGCCACTTCGAGGGGCAAACCTCCTTTGAGCAATCCCAATACAAATAAATTCTCAGTGCCTTCAATGGCCTCAACATGCACTTATATACTAAGTCTATGCGCCAATACTATGGATCAATACTATGGAACATATAATAGTATGGGACGACTTACAAAGCATATTTGTCCAATACTATGGATCAATACCATGGAACAGATAATACTATGGGCTAATACAAACTAAGGATCAATACCACAGAACAATGATAATACTATGGGAGGACTTACAAAGCATATGCATCCAACAACAATATACTAACAAAGTAAAGAGAAGGGCTGACACATGTTCCTAACATAATGATAAAGTTCACATTTGATTTGACAAAGTTACCAAACATAAGTTCACCCTTAAGGTATATACCTTAGATCTGGTAGGAAGAAAATGGAGAAGTCTTAATGTCATCTTAATACCATGAACTCCAATGGAAAATTTAACAAGGTTCATTTATCCTTTTGTCCATCTAACCATGCTTCTTCTTAGTAATTTACAGAATTCCATTATTCATACAAACAAATATGGATCAAGTACAAGGAAAGATATCAAAATAAGAACCCACTGCTAGAAATGTTGTTCAGTACTCCGCTAGGGAAATTTTGAAAGCTAAGAAACATCTTCCCTGGGTATAATGCCCCATTTCCAGTAAGCTTGCTCAGTACTCCGATGGGTTTTCCTAGTCATGCCACATGCTAGTAGCCATTGCCAGCAAACTTGTTCAGTATCCCCATAGGTTAGGCTCTTACACCATTTTTCCAACGGAGGCTTTTAAAATGAATGTATTTCATAAGTGAATAAGAGAGCACTCTGAAAACCCTTTAAAGGATGGGATGGTAGTGGGTTGGAATACATTTTATAAATTTCTTATAGAGAAGTGCTTGCATGAAAAACAGACTCAGGTTTTAGATTAATCCAAGGACATACCACACTCAAACATATTTAGTTTGTGTGAAAGATTAGGCCATTGGATAATAATCCAAATATGCTTCTAGTCTCTACAACCTTCTTTTTCTTATTAAGTTATTGTGGTGTCCTTATGAAAAGTAACTTAATGTCCTCTCTTGTCACTATTTATATAGGTGCTCTCCTAATTAGTATGGAAACCAATCGGATTGTACTAGTGGACTATGGATATTATATGATAGACTTTGTAATTATTTAATCCCAAAAATAAAATAGGGCTGTAAGTTATAAATAAAATTGGAAAATATGCATAAATAAACAAAAAATAGGTCCTCATAAAAACAGAAAAGATGAAGGGATATTACAAGAATCCTTAAAAATTTGAAAAATAAAACATTTTCTTTCTAATTTTTGCTTATTAAAAATGTCTCACATTTGCAAAATTTATAATATAAATATCATAACATGAGGATTAATTTATAAGTCAATTAAATAAGAAAGCATATTTAAAATAAATAATAGGAAAGGAAAATAAAATGACTACCCTTCTGCATAAAATAATGTACATGCTTCCTACAATTTCATAGAAAGACTGTACCTACAAGCGTTCAAAGAAAAACCCTAATCAATCTTTAACCAAAAGCACACATATTTACATCTAGTAAGGCTTCATCGAACTTAAAGCTAAACTAGTTAACTATGCATCTTCTATTTATATACATGTCATCCTATTCTATCTAGAAGGAAAAGAAAAATCTTTATTTAAGTGTAAGAACCTTTCCAATGTAACGAAATGCGAAGCAAGATCTAAGAATCATACCAAATCCACATATGAAAAAGCTATCTTAGTGATTACTTGTATATCAAGAATCAACCAACCTAGTTGTTTTTGCATTAGAAGCTGACGAAGAAAAGAATGGTATCGTGGCCTGATTACCTGTTGGAACAAACTTTCAATGTAATCTTGATGTTCACCTTCCCTCATCATGCTGTATAGGCCCTCTTCTTCTGAATGTTCAATTGCTTGAGTACATGAAGGATCTGTTGATATATATGCGGAGAAATCTTCAATTTCAGGTCGCTCTCCATCAAATGTACTTTCCAATTTTCTGAATTCCTTGACATATTGGAAAAGAGAGCCTTTTTCTAGCTTACGGGACTGTGGTTCTTCTATTATTTCTAGAGAGGTAGATAAATTCTTGACTACTGTCAAGATGTGTTCTTCTTGAGAATAATAAATTGATATTCTAGCTATTGGTAGGATTTGAGAGAGTTTTCTCAAACTGATGGTCACCTCTAAATCCATTTTGTCGGTTGATAGGTACTACTTCATACATGGATTAGTGTCAAGGGTTCTTACAACACCCACATAGATAGATATATATTTTAATGATTTGAATAAAAAACTACCTACATAAATACACTCCTAAAGCAAATTTGTGTAAACCAAAATAAAATTAGATCTAATTAACTAGTTGCAAAATTGAAAAACACACCACACCTATATAAAATAAAACACACTTGCGAAAAAGAGATCAAAATCACACTTGCGTAAAAGTAAACAGCCAGGCAGAAAATAAAAAACACACTTACTGAAAATATAAATGCACTTGTGGAAAATAAACACTCTTTTGGAAAATAAATCAAACTTGTGGAAAGTAACTATACTTCTGCGCAAAATAAATCAAATGTTCGGAAAATTAAACACACTTGCAAATAGGAAAATCACTTGTTGAAAAGGAACTATAATATACATAAATAAGTATATTACTATTATTAAATTATTAATTATTATTTTATTATTCTAGGTTATTAATTATTAAGATGTCGTGTCTCCTAATGAGAAGACACAACTATCCATCCTATGGCAATATAAAACATTGACCATTGCATTGTATTATTATCAATTCAATTATAAAAATATATTGTTCATCCATCTATTGTTCATGGATGAATGTTGGATATGGAACTAAAGGATGCTACTCGGGAACCGTTATCAATTTTGCAACAATTTCTCCATCTCCATCCTTGAGGAAAATGGTACTTTTGATGGGGAAGGGCATGTTAGGGTCCAATGCTTACCCCTATACTTTGAGGATACTTGGGAGTACTTTATTGATGTATGGCGCCATTGTTTTTAATAGTTTCTATTTCATATTTAGTGCATAGTTTTTTTTTTGTAACTAGGGGAATCGACAACTAGGAAGGGGCTAGTACTCGCGTGGCATGGGGTCCAAGGATACAATCCCATCCGCTACCACTATACCCCTAGGTTCACCTACAAAGCCCGCAAGCATGAGGCACGGGTAAGCCGGGGTGAGTTGAACTCGTGACCTCCATTTAGAACATTTCCTTCATATCACACTAATCGCCGATTGAGCTACACCCATGTGGGCCATATTTAGTTGATAGTTACTCAATGTAAAATGTTCTTTTATAAATTGAGACCCACTAGGTGGTCGACCCAATTTATTTTTGGGACCATGTGTAGTTACAAACTTTTTATTGATGCATTACATATATAGTAGACTTTTTTGTTAAAGCATTATATATATAGTAGAAGGTTGTGTATGTGATCACATATTCTTATGGTATTTGAATATCTACTCATAGTAGGTTTCCACCTTGAAGAGACAAGTGAAAATTTCTCTATTTTTTGGATGTCATTAATACGAGGGTTATTTCTAAGGTTTTATCTATTTCTCTCTTGTATTTTTCCTTTCAACATTGATATTATGATGCATTCTATTTTATTTCTCTGTACTTTTTGGGTTATGTACATTACGTTTGCAAAGTTGAAGTACTAAGTTAGTTAGATGGGAAAGGGCCATATTATTGTGTGTATATTTTTCTAGGTGCTCAACTTTGTTCACAATTCATTTACTATGAATTAAACCCTTCTGTGCACACCATATAGAATGATGGTCATTTCATTCTAATATTACAAGAGAGAAATAAAATAATGTGCCTTGTATGTTTGTTGTGGTCTAGTGGATTATCTCTACGTGCATATAACCATTAGCTAGGTGCATATTTAGAATCAATCCCTAGGTTGATAACCATTGTAATCATCTTCATTGTATTGAATTGCATGAAATTCTTTAACCATAATTGCACAGAAATAGTCTTCTCTCTTTATTTATCATATATTATACACATTCGTAAAAACTAAACACCTAAAGTGCTTAGTTGAATGTAATTATCTTCTCTTGTTTTGACATCCTTCTTTTTTTATAATCTCATTCATGTCTTACTAAATTTCTATCCATTCTAGTATAATCCTAAATTAGAATGGTATCATTTTTTTCAATTCTTAAATATATTTTTAGTTTTACTTTACAAATTTGTTAACACTATTTTTACCTTTAATGTGCATTATTTGAGCAAAAAATGGAATAATATTTGATCGTGTAAGTTGCAATTCCTTGTTTTTGGCATTAATATCAATGCAATCTATTTTTGTCATTGAGTATGAGTATTTGTTAGGAGTTAAGCTATTCATTAGATCAACGCTACCATCCCAAGCTAAGGATCTATTGAGAGGCTATTAGGCCATGTTGATACCACTTGTTGGGAGAGGCTATTAAACCATCTCGATACCACTTATTGGGAGTTGAGCTGGCCATTATATCCAAAAAAAGTGTGCTTAATGGAAATCCGTTACAATCTCACTTAAGGATATGCCAAAAAGCTATTAGACCATGTTGTGAAACTCACAAAAAGTGTTGAACATTATGTCAACACTATACACATTGTAATTATATCATATTTAATATTGATTATTATAATATCGTGGAGATACAACTCTAAACTTTGTGTATAATATATATATATATATATATCATTTAATGTGGTTATTAAAAAATCATGGAGTGGTATTTAAGAAAGTATTTAAGAAAAAAACCAACCATGTAATGAGAACTACTTTGCGGGTTCGTGAGTCTGAATGAATGAACGAATCCCTCTTCCCTAACCATGGGATAGAAAACAAGTTGCATAGATTCCCCAAGGATGGAGTGGTTTACGGGGCTCACAAGCACAGGTCATCCCCTGCCATACGAGTTTGCGGGTCTGTTCCATACTCCATCTGCTTCATCAATAGGGTTTCCCAACCACCCTCTATAACCGACTTAATGTCAGCATGGGGAGTCATATGAATTCATAGGGTGACACATGGAAACACAAGGTTCAATCCCCCAACCCCCTTACCTCTCCCTAGTGGACACGTTACCCCTATTTCTCACGTTTCCTCCATATCCAATCCCTTAGGTGTTTTATTGAAATGTTAATATTTATATCATTTACATTTCTTCATGGCTTAACAACCCATGAATAATCAAATGTCAAATACTTGCCTATGCAACTAAAACCTGAACATCCACTAATGGGGCCTTGGCCTTGAGCTCCACACTAGGGTGACACACATTGCATACAATATTTATATTGAGGCTAATAACCATAAGGGTAAAGATAGGGGTATTACATATTGTATCGGGAGCTTCTTCACCAAGTTCAGAGGCAGGTGGAGAATCCACATCCAAGTGATAGAGTTGTTGCTCAACACATCTATGTCCCCGAGTGAATTTCTCATCACAATTATAACAAAGCCCTTTTTATCTACATTCACGCATGTCTGCTTCAGACAAATGCTTGATAGGAGTTGGGCAAGGAGCTGACATGATGGGATGTCATTGGAAAACAAGATTTTTGAACGGAAAAAAAAAAAAAAGTGTATTTGGAGCATTGTTGGGCTTTGATTTTGTCCTTCGCCAAATTAGCCAACTCTGGGATTTTCATCATTGTGTTGGGACATAACATTTTAACATCTCAGCAGATTTCATCCTTGAGACTGCTAATAAAACAACTCCTGTAGAATTCATCAGACAATCCTTATGTGTGATTGGCCAGTTTCTCAAATTTTGTTTGATACTCTCTCACAGTGCCAATTTGGAGAAGTTTAGTGGGTGCTCTTGTCAATTCATCAAAAGCACTAGGACCAAACCGTTGCAAAAGGAGTTGACAAAAATCTATCCATTTTGGCTCGTCATGAGCCTTGATGTACCAATGGTACCATTGAAGTGATTCCTGTTCCAAATGAAAGGATGCAAGTGGAAATTTGTGGACATCAAAAGTATTATGCAGACTGAAATATTTTTCTTCCTAATATATCCATCTAGTCAGATCATTACCATTGAAGCAAGGAAAATCAAGGTTCGACCCACGAAAATTGTTGGAAGAAGAGAACCAAGTGTCTACAGAATATTTTGGTTGTCATTTATTGTTCATGGCTAAATGCTAAAGATGGAGGCTAATAAATTTTTCATCCAAATCTTTGAGTTTGGTTTTGAGGGCTGTAAGTTCTTCATCCATGATTTGTGTTCCTACACGGGTGGCAGCAATAACCAGAAGTTCTTTTTTTGTGAATGGGTAGAAAAACACAGACAAAAGCTTCTTTAGTAAAGGCAAATTTGGATTTGGGAAAAACTCTGATGGGTAATTATGGTTTGACTAGGTTTTGGACACATTCTAATGGACAAGGAAGTAGAAAATCAGGATTTCAGAAGCGAGGTGAAAGAATGGGAAAATTTGTCAAAGAGGGACAATGAAGCATAAATAGGAAATGAACACTATTGAAAAATTTGAAGGCGATTGGGTGAAAATAGAACAAGTTATGGAAAACCCTAAAAATAGACAAATGTGGGATTTTTGGCTTCAGGAAGTGGAATTTGGGATAGGGTCCTCATGAATGAAATATGCAGAATGGGATTGCAGGGGTGTCAGTGAAGTTTCAAGGGAAGTGAAGTTAAAACAAAGAATATATGGCGAAAAAACATAAAAAAAATAAAATTCGTAATGGATCTGCAACACCGCAAAAGCGATCGGGAATAGTTCTGGACAGATGTAATCTACGATTTATCAGCTTGAAATAGATATGGACCCCCGAAATGTGTGGCTTCCTAAAGTTTCAAGGGATTCACTCGGCCACCAATGTTGTCTAACGGCTTGAGTCTTGGGGAAGTACCCCTCACTCCATGGCTCAAGTAAAACTGATGACCGCTTTGCCACAAACGACAGGTCTTGGTTTACCTCACGAGTGGTAACTAGTCAATTAGGTAGGGGTCGTTTCTCTTTTTACTGGAAGGTCCTCTCAATGGGCCAACTACTTAGGGCTTGTTGTGCAACTCCTCACAATGAGTTTTAGGGCTTATGCCCAAGTACTTGCCACAATTAAGTGGATAGGGATTATTCTCGGATCCGAACCTGCAATTGATAGGAACAAATACATATGCGACATTTTTTTTTGGCAGAAATTCCACTCAACGAACCCAAGAAAGTGCTCTAACACCATATGTGAGGAACCTGCAACAATTAATTAATGAAAATGTACGATATATCAGAAACAACAGAACTCAGAATAAATTTATTGATCGCAGGCCACTTCGAGGGGCAAACCTCCTTTGAGCAATCCCAATACAAATAAATTCTCGATGCCTTCAATGGCCTCAACATGCACTTATATACTAAGTCTATGCGCCAATACTATGGATCAATACCATGGAACATATAATACTATGGGCTAATACAAACTAAGGATCAATACCACAGAACAATGATAATACTATGGGAGGACTTACAAAGCATATGTGTCCAACAACAATATACTAACAAAGTAAAGAGAAGGGTTGACACACATTCCTAACATAATGATAAAGTTCACATTTGATTTGACGAAGTTACCAAACATAAGTTCACCCTTAAGGTATATACCTTAGATGTGGTAAGAAGAAAATGGAGAAGTCTTAATGTCATCTTAATACCATGAACTCCAATGGAAAATTTAACGAGGTTCATTTATCCTTTTGTCCAACTAACCATGCTTCTTCTTAGTAATTTACAGAAGTCCATTGTTCATACAAAAAAATATGGATCAAGTACAAGGAAATATATCAAAATAAGAACCCACTACCATAAATGTTGTTCAGTACTCCACTGGGGAAATTTTGAAAGCTAAGAAACATCTTCCCGGGGTATAATGCCCCATTTCCAGCGAGCCTGTTCAGTACTCCGATGGGTTTTCCTAGTAATGCCACATGCTAGTAGCCATTGCCAGCAGACCTATTCAGTATCCCGACAGGTTAGGCTCTTACACCATTTTTCCAACGGCGGCTCTTAAAATGAATGTATTTCATAAGTGAATAAGAGAGCACTCTGAAAACCCTTTACAGGATGGGATGGTAGTGGGCTGGAATACATTTTATAAATTGATTATAGAGAATTGCTTCCATGAAAAATAGACTCAGGTTTTAGATTAATCCAAGGACATATCCAAGCACATACTACACTCAAACATATTTAGTTTGTGTGAAAGATTAGGCCATTGGATAATAATCCAAATATGCTTCTAGTCTCTACAACCTTCTTTTTCTTATTAAGTTATTGTGGTGTCCTTATGAAAAGTAACTTAATGTCCTCTCTTATCACTATTTATATAAATGCTCTCCTAATTAGTATGGAAGCCAATCGGATTGTACTGGTGGACTATGGATATTATACGATAGACTTTGTAATTATTTAATCCCAAAAATAAAATAGGGCGGTCAGTTATAAATAAAATTGGAAAATATGCATAAATAAACTAAAAATAGGTCCGTAGAAAAACATAAAAGATGAAGGGATATTACAAGAATCCTTAAAAATTTGAAAAATAAAACATTTTCTCTCTAATTATTGCTTATTAAAAATGTCTCACATTTGCAAAATTTATAATATAAATATCATAACATGAGGATAAATATATAAGTCAACTAAATAAGAAAGCATATTTAAAATAAATAACAGGAAAGAAAAATAACATGACTATCCTTCTGCATAAAATAATGTATATGCTTCCTACAATTTCATAGAAAGATTGTACCTACAACCGTTCAAAGAAAAACCCCAATCAATCTCTAACCACAAGCACACATATTTACATCTAGTGAGGCTGCATCGAACTTAAAGCTAAACTAGTTAACTATGCATCTTTTATTTATATACATGTCATCCTATTCTATCTAAAAGGAAAAGAAAAATCTTTATTTAAGTGTAAGAACCTTTCCAATGTAACCAAGTGCGAAGCAAGATCTAAGAAACATACCAAATCCACATATGAAAAAGTTGTCTTAGTGATTACTTGTATATCAAGAATCAACCGACCTACTTGTTTTTGCATTAGAAGGTGACAAAGAAAGGAATGGTATTGTGGCCTGATTACCTCTTGGAACAAACTTTCAATGTAATCTTGATGTTCACCTTCCCTCATCATGCTGTATAGGTCCTCTTCTTCTGAATGTTCAATTGCTTGAGTACATGAAGGATCTGTTGATATATATGTGGAGAAATCTTCAATTTCAGGTCGCTCTCCATCAAATGTACTTTCCAATTTTTCGAATTCCTCGACATATTGGAAAAGAGAGCCTTTTTCTAGCTTACAGGACTACGGTTCTTCTATTATTTCTAGAGAGGTAGATAAATTCTTGACTACTGTAAAGATGTGTTCTTCTTGAGAGGAATAAATTGGTATTCTAGCTATTGCTAGGATTTGAGAGAGTTTTCTCAAACTGATGGTCACCTCTGAATCCATTTTGTCGGTTGATAGGTACTACTTCATTCATGGATTAGTGTCAAGGGTTCTTACAACACCCACATAGATAGATAGATATTTTAATGATTTGAATAAAAAACTACCTACATAAATACACTCCTAAAGCAAATTTGTGTAAACCAAAAGAAAATTAAATCTAAATAACTAGTTGCAAAATTGAAAAACACACCACACCTATATAAAATAAAACACACTTGTGAAAAAGAGATCAAAATCACACTTGCATAAAAGTAAACACCCAGGCAGAAAATAAAAAACATACTTACTGAAAATATAAATGCACTTGTGGAAAATAAACACTCTTGCGGAAAATAAATCAAACTTGTGGAAGTAACTACACTTTTGCACAAAATAAATCAAATGTTCGGAAAATTAAACACACTTGCAAATAGGAAAATCACTTGTATGAAAAGGAACTATAATATACCTAAATAAGTATATTGCTATTATTAAATTATTAATTATTATTTTATTAGTCTAGGTTATTAATTATTAAGATGTCGTGTCTCCTAATGAGAAGACACGACTATCCATCCTATGGCCATATAAAACTTTGACCATTGCATTGTATTATTATCAATTCAATTATAAAAATATATTGTTCATTCATCTATTGTTCATGGATGAATGTTGGAACTAAAGGATGCTACTCGGGAACCGTTATCAATTTTGCAACAATTTCTACATCTCCATCCTTGAGGAAAATGGTACTTTTGATGGGGAAGGGCATGTTAGGGTCCAATACTTACCCCTCTACTTTGAGGATACTTGGGAGTACTGTATTGATGTATGGAGCCGTTGTTTTTAATAGTTTCTATTTCATATTTTGGATCGTGTTTTTTTGTAACTAGGGGAATCGACAACTAGGAAGGGGCCAGTACTCGCATGACACGGGGTCCAGGGATCCAATCCCATCCACCTCCACTATACCCCTAGGTTCACCTACAAAGCCCGCAAGCACGAGGCACGGGTAAGCCGAAGTGATTTGAACTCGTGACCTCCATTTAGAACATTTCCTTCATATCAAGCTAATCGTCAATTGAGCTACACCATGCGGGCCATATTTAGTTGATAGTTAGTCAATGTAAAATGTTCTTTTTATAAATTGAGACCCACTAGGTGGTCGACCCAATTTATTTTTGGGACCACATGTAGTTACAAACTTTTTATTGATGCATTGAATATATAGTAGACTTTTTTATTGATGCATTATATATATAGTAGAAGGTTCTGTATGTGATCACATATTCTTATGGTATTTGGATATCTACTCATAGTAGGTTTCCAGCTTGAAGAGACAAGTGGAAATTTCTCTATTTTTTGGACGTCATTAATATGAGGGTTATTTCTAAGGTTTTATCTATTTCTCTCTTGTATTTTTCCTTTCAACATTGATATTATGATGCATTCTATTTTATTTCTCTCTAATTCTTGGGTTATGTACATTACGTTTGCAAAGTTGAAGTACTAAGTTAGTTAGATGGGAAAGGGTCATATTATTGCGTGTATATTTTTCTAGGTGCTCAACTTTGTTCACAATTCATTTACTATGAATTAAACCTTTCTGTGCACACCATATAGAATGATGTCATTTCATTCTAATATTGCAAGAAAGAACTCAAATAATGTGCCTTGTATGTTTGTTGTGGTCTAGTGGATTATCTCTACGTGCATATAACCATTAGCTAGGTGCATATTTAGAATCAATCCGGCTAGGTTGATAACCATTGTAATCATCTTCATTGTATTGAATTGCATGGAATTCTTTAACCATAATCGCGCAAAAATAGTCTTCTCTCTTTATTTATCATATATTATACACATTCGTAAAAACTAAACACCTAAAGTGCTTAGTTGAATGCAATTATCTTCTCTTGTTTTGACATCCTTCTTTTTTTTATAATCTCATTCATGTCTTACTAAATTTCTACTCATTCTAGTATATAATCCTAAATTAGAATGGCATCATTTTTTTTCAATTCTTAAATATATTTTTAGTTTTACTTTACAAATTTGTTAACACTATTTGTACCTCTAATGTGCATTATTTGAGCAAAAAAATGGAATAATATTTGATCTTGTAAGTTGCAATTCCTTGTTTTCGGCATTAATATCAATGCAATCTATTTTTGTCATTGAGTATGAGTATTTGTTAGGAGTTAAGTTGTTCATTAGATCAACGCTACCATCCCAAGCTAAGGATCTATTGAGAGGCTATTAGGCCATGTCGATACCACTTGTTGGGAGAGGCTATTAAACCATGTCGATACCACTTATTGGGAGTTGAGCTGGCCATTATATCCAAAAAGTGTGCTGGATGGAAATCCGTTACAATCTCACTTAAGGATATGCCGAAAAGCTATTAGACCATGTTGTGAAACTCACAAAAAGTGTTGAACATTATGTCAACACTATAAACATTGTAATTATATCATATTTAATATTGATTATTATAATATCGTGGAGATACAACTCTCGCCTTTGTATTATATATATATATAGATATATCATTTAATGTGGTTATTACAAAATCATGTCAACACTATAAACATTGTAATTATATCATATTTAATATTGATTATTATAATATCGTGGAGATACAACTCTCGCCTATATATATAATTTAATGTGGTTATTACAAAATCATGGAGTGGTATTTAAGAAAGTATTTAAGAAAAAAACCAACCATGCAATGAGAACTACTTTTTATAGAATATTCACATATAATTATTTTGTTTTATAGAATTCATCACGCTTGTGATGTGGTATCCACATTAAAATTCATGTAATAATCTTCTCATAAATGGCACATTTATTTTAAATATGGTAAAATTATGTTATTTTAATTTATTTTTTACTTATATTATATGTATAATAATTGTTTTTAATTATTTTAAATTTTTATTATAATACTTAGCACCCTAAAATATCAATCTATAAAAATACTTTATACATTATAGAATTTCAATGTATAATAAATATTAAAAAAAATTTGAAAAACGTCACTTTTATATGAAAAATCTTACCACCACTTATCTCTAAATATAAGACTTTAAAATAAGAATAAAAAATTTCCAAACCCTACAAATTTAGGAAAATGCTTTTCTATTTTCTTGTTGTATGAATGCACACACTCGATCAAAACACATTTTATTGAGATATTCAAAGATTGACTTAAATGTGCCACATTAATCCCATTAAATATTATGAAATAAAATCATGATCTCTTAATGGGTCATTTGGTTTCAAATTGAAAGCTACACAAATCCTAATCCTATGCATTGAGCATTATGGTCCAGTTAATGATATTTCCTTATCTAACACTTGGGAAGGTCTTTTGGAGGGGGCTCCAATTTTTCCAATGGACCCTTACCGTTCTTCACTAGAAACACCATATTCAATCCCCACGCGAAATGGTCGTCTAAATGGCAGTGCAGGAACCACATTCCTGTCCAAAGCAACACCACAACAATTGCCACTTATATTAAACTCTAATATAATAAAGAATTAAATACGATCGAATTCAAATGAAAAGCTGAAATATATACCTGGATTGTCAGCTCTGAATCTTATGGCGACCCACCCACTTACTGGGGCGATTACTGTGTTGCGCTGTGGGGGATCAACCAGATTAAATTTAAGCGGGTCGGTTTCTGGCTTATAGTTCCCGAAGCCCTCTCCCACCACGTAAAAGTTGTAGCCATGAAGATGCATTGGATGGTTCTCTGCCACGAAGATGTTTGTTGCCTGAAAAACTAGCTGCACTGTAGAGTTGTATTCAAGCACTTTCACTTTTGTTGCGGGATAAGGAACCCAAAGACTTTCGCTTATATTCGTCCCTGTGTAATTGAATCTATCGGCAGGTTTTGATGGAAAATCGGCCGTAAAGACACCATTAATGGAGAAATAATAAGCTTGAAGCATCGAGATCGTGGGCGTTAAAAAGGATACGTTGTTGACACTTGCACTCAACATCATTCCGTCGGGGCCTGTACAGTTGTTCGCAGTATCACAAGGACGCAACCCCAGTCCAACTGTGTAGATGAGGCTTTCATCTATCTTCTGCGGAACGTCGACTGGGTTCTCTCGGGAAGCCAGGCTTCGCAGTGCTCTGCTAAATCTAGTGACAATCGCAGTGTCGTTGAAGGCTGGAAGGCTAGGTAAACTTGGATGCGAAGAATTTCCAGCCCCAAAATACTCTAGAATAGCAGTGGTTGTGGTGTTATCGAAATCACCTATTTCCATATTATTATATGGTTTGGCGGCCATATAGTATTTGCCCACAGGCTGGTTGGCCATGAGAAGAACATCTGTAGTCTGGCCCGGAGAGATGACGATTACATCTGTCTTGTATGGCTTGGTGTAGCAAGCATCGACAGCTACAACTGTAAATTCGTGGCCTGCTATCTTGAAAAAGTGCCCGGTATTGAGTGCAGCATTCACGATCCGCAGAAGGTACGTTTCGCCTTGTTTTACGGCGAATCGAAATGTGTCTGCATCAACAAGATTTTGATCAGTTTCTACATCGTTTTCAACACAACAATTTATATAAGTAAAGTGAAGCCAGTATGAAAGTAGAAGCTTAATACCTGAGTCAGAGCAGGGCAACAGATCTCCGGGCTGTCCATTTATGGTGAAGGAATTGGATAAATTGGGCGCACCGCCTGATAGAAGTGCTTCATCTATAACGGCGATGGGGTTACTCTTCCACCATTCTCCTGCTCAATAACATAACGGGTCCGGTTTGAATCAATTAGCCATTAAAACACATCAGGCAAACAAACATTTGCGTTTGAAACTCACAGCAGATCATCAGTACCTATTATGATAGGAACTTCGGCATTGGGTTTAGAAAATGGATATGATTTTCCTATCTTAGGATAGATTACGAAAGCTCCATGCACCGAAGCTCGGAGCCATGAGTAATGAGCATGCCACCACACGGTTCCTTCTTGTCCAGTAATGGTGAATCTCTGTGTAAAACGTCCACCTGGTGGAATAGGGCACTGTGTAACATATGCAGGTCCATCGGCCCATCCTGTACGTAACTGCTCTACTCCATGCCTGACATATATAAAAGAGTTTTATAATCCATATATTATCAAACCTATCTATAAGAACCAGGATTATCAAGGTTGTAGCTGAGACATACCAGTGAATAGTCGCATTGTATCCGGCTCTGTTATAAACTTTAATAACAACAGTGTCCCCATCATGTACATGAATCATTGGACCTGGTAGCTGTCCATTGACTGTCATTACTGTATTCTGCTCGCACAGTTTGGTATATGTCGTCTTTTCAAGCTGTTCACGCATTCAAAACATCAAACATTATGCATATGCGCAACTTCTGTATAAAGTATACTGATTTCATAGCCTGGTAACTATCTTTGATAAAATCTATGCAACCATTAAAAAAAAGAACATTAAACATTACAGATATTAAGTACAGGAGGGATATACGTTGAGGCTTTGTTTTCCCAAGCAGAGGGATGTGCGAAAATAAACTGGAAAACATTGAATAAATTACAAACTTACAATAAAGGTATAACTCTGTATTTTGGCAGTTGTGACGACAGCCAAATAAGCTATTGATGAGAGTAGTAAAAGAAGCCTGCCTGAAGATAAGCATACTGATTGAAAAGACATTGTTACAGCAAATATATGACCTTGTAAGAATTATTGCGCTTCCAAAGCCTGAAAGAAGAATGTAGCTATTATATTCACTGTCGTGGCATCTAAGGCGCGAAGTGAATCTTTGCTCTAATGTGTGTATGTTCCTGCTAAGGAAACGGAATATATAAAGGCCAAAATGTGTGAAACGACAAGAGATCAGGCGTTGTTATTGCGGGAATAGTATGGCGTTCCACTATCTGAATTTTCAATCCAAACATAGTAGGTCGACGAAATGGATGGAAATGTCCCAACAAGAATAGCTAGCATCTCCACTATATTGACTGGCACTGTAACATCAAACGTTGTGTATATAGGAAGCAACAGACATCTATACTAATTTTGTCTCTACCGATATTGCTTCAGAAGAATCATGTAGAAAGAAAGGTTAGCTTAGCTTTTAGCTGTATTGTATCGACATGTAGAGGGTGCATACTTTCAGTAATCCACAGTCGTTTTCTTTCCTTTACCTTTCCGTGAGATCCGTGAGACAAGCATATCAAAAAAATTGCATGCGCACTGCTTTTACATAATTTTTAAGTAAAGTCGATAACGATACAAGAATCCACACGTCTAGATCTGTAGGATGCTGAATGGAAATTAGACGTAATCAACTTCGCTGCTTCCTGGACCATTCTGTTCCGCACAAACAACAAAGTGGAAGAAACAAAAGTGCACTGTATAATGTAATTACGACAGGTGGTTATTTTGCAGCACATATAATGGAGTTCTATAAAACAATTTTTTCTGGACTATGTTTTTCATCGGATTTTTTTTTTCAAAATCTGAATAATAAATCAATTCAACACCATTAAAAATCTCTATGAGACTCAAAATTTCAAAGTTTGACCATTATAACTAATAATATTAATAATTTATACCGGATTTTTTCAGAATTATAAAAAAAAAATCAAAATCTTAAACTTTTAAACTAAGCTCATATCAATCACTGAATTGGACAATCTACAGAACTAGGATAGGCTTGGAATATAGCTTTCATTTTACTTTCTTTCAAATCAAAATCTGATGATGACCTATAAATCACTGAGTTAGACAATCTACAGAACTAGGCTAGGCTGGAATATAGCTTTCATTTTACTTTCTTTCAAATCAAAATTTGATGATGACCACTCTTCATCTATCGTTAATTTTTTTCATTGACTTCTTTTACGTGACGTGTTTCGGAAGTGCAAGGCATTTTTCTTCGTTATACACAAATTTATTAAAATGTAAAATATCTTTGGGTTGGAATCAATTGTTATACTCAAATTTATTAAGATGACAAAATATTTATGAGATGGAATCAATGGCAATTCAACACCAAACACCAATAATAAATGATGAAGAATTTCATGTCAATAAATGATGAACATTTTTTTTCATTGATTACCTTATTTGCAAATTCATATTTTCTATTACATGGCAAGAAACCAAAATGTGAATGAAACAGTCACGATTTTTTATAATCATTAAAGTTTATACTCATTATTAAAGTTATAGTGATAGATAATAAAGTGTGATTTTTTGATAATCATTAAAGTTATAAGTACCCTGAATGAAAATAAAAACCATTAATTTTTTTTAACGAAACCAATTGGTATAAGTGTAAAAACACACAGTGAAACTTTCAGTTTTTACATTATAAGTTTTTGCATTCATTTAAAGTGTGAAGTTATAACAAAGGAGGTAATTAAGAAACACCCACATTTATTAAGACTATCTTTATTAACAAAAGATATGTATTTGGTAACCACTAAACGTGTAATTGGCAACCATCATAAACAAGGAAATGCAAAATACAGGACCATAAACTTTAAAAAATATGTTGCACTATCGCATAATATAATTTATGTTTTTTTTTTTAAGTATGGAAGTTAGATAGAAAAGGTCAATTGTAATTTTTTTTAAGTATAAAGTTTAGATAAAAGAAGTTTTTAAGAAATATCTATAATGTGTTCTATAGTATAGTTCTATTTTAAATTTAAATCTATAATTATGAAGAAAGATTAAATAAAATTTTAAGATAAATATTGATTTAATATACATGTTTAAGATAGATTTGATGAACATAAATATTATTCTTTTGTGATGTAAATTAAATCTAGATTTAATATACTTATTTAAGATGAATTTTATGAGAATAAATCTTATTCTTTTGTGATGTAAATTATAGTTGACATGTCAACATTCCCTCTAACATCTCCCTATATTGAACTACAATGTCAAAATTCCTAATTATTTCATTCCTTACACTTTTTTTTCAGAAATAAAAAAAATGTTAATATAATTTTCATCCTAAGAGAACAAAGTTTACATATCCTTTACATCTTTTGAGAAAACGGTGTTCATTAGCCAATAGAGACTTTTTTAGTATCATCCTAGGCAAAAATTGAAAATGCAAAACAAGTATTTTAGTATATTTTTTAGAAGAGTACCAAATTAAATTAAAAAGACTCATTGCAGCTTTCCATATTTCTACAAAATTTATAGTGCTATCCATTTGTCCTATAGCTTTTTTTTGATAAACAATCAACAAGTTAATTGAATTACTTGTAAATATGTGTACAGAAAAAAGAGCAAGTTTTTCCAACCACAATAAGCACCAAAATGCAAGAAGTTCAAATTTTATATTGATCCCCTACCACTAACCATCCAAAGATAAAAAAAGATGATTATTATTTATCTACCTTACACTTTATTAAACTAAAATTTAAAAAGTCAATATTAAAATTGGAAATCCTAAAACTAGAAACTTGAAACGTCCAAAGTATACGAGTCACCTTTAAAACATACAAAACATAAATAAAAATTACTGCCAACTTGAATGTAAATTGAAGTTGAATGTAAATTAAAGTTTCAAAGTTCATACTTTTCCAATGCCAAATTCAAAATTACAAAATTTATATATCATAATTCGACTAGAGTTATCTTAAAGCAAAATGAACCATTTTTCTCTTTCTATATATATAAACCAATATACACATACATAAACGTCAAAATTAAAGTTGTTAATGTGAATTGAACGTCAGATTCTACCTTCCACATTTCAAGCCTGTCATAAAATACTTTTTGAAAATGAAAATACGTCCCAGCGGACGTCAAAATCCCAGTGGATCTGGTTTGTTGCGGACGACATCATTTAATTCATAATTTATAAAATAAAGGTGTAACTTCTCCACTATAAAGGAATCTCATGATGAGAGATTTTAATTCAGTCCAGGAGCATGGGTTTGGGATGTGGCGTGTCCGACCAGATGCAACAAGCACAATCTTCTTATGGGCCAGTTCAATAAATCAAACTAAATATAATCAATAAACTATATTATGAAGCTCTATTACGCACCACATCAATTAAATTCAATACGTGACTCGAAGCACTACGCTATTAAATATTGAAAGTGAAATGAAAGTCGGCAATCCGTATTAAGCACATGACAGTAAGAACACCTGATTTTAAACGATTCGGCCAACCGCATTAACGACATGATGTTACAGACCCTAAGAAAGATAGCAAATTAAAATTCCTAAAGATGATTGCCATTGGTGTCCGATCTTCGAAAGTCCAAAAATGGTTCAATCAGGAGAATGACGGGAGAAAAACAATTTAGTTGTAATTATTTACAATGGAGGTAAAAGCATTGCATCTGCTAAAATTGCGCTGAATAATTACTATTATAATATACGGCATTGTTGTCGAAATTTGCGTCTTCTGCATTTCTTTTTAATGTGTTCGTGAGCAAAACATGACGCAACTGGTGGCATCATAATTTGCGTTGCCCTTTGTCGGGTTAATCGAGGGTGAATACCTACAATCACATGAATAATTATTATGTATTTTGTATGTATTGATAAATACTTATAATGCAGTTATGGGTAGTTAGTTATATGTAGTATGCTTAATTAAGAGTTAATTGCATCTAGTGAAATGAGGCGCTCTACAATCCAGTATGGGGGAGATGTTGTCACGTGATATAACGTTTGTAACAAAATAATTAAAAAAATTCATGTGGCTCATAAAATAAAAAATTATGGAAAGTATTTAAAAAAATTAATGTTTGTAACAAAATAATTAAAAAAATTCATGTCGGTTGATAAAATAAAAAATTATGGAAAGTATTTAAAAAAATTAATGTTTGTAACAAAATAATTAAAAAAATTCATGTCGCCTCATAAAATAAAAAATTATGGAAAGTAATTAAAAAAAAAATCCATGTTGGTTCGTAAAATAAAATATTATGAAAAGTAATTAAAACATATATGTTCGTTTATAAAATAAGAACCTAAAACTTAAACAAGGATCTATCAATCAAGAGAGATCAAATTTCTTGAATTTAAATTTAAAAAAAGAAATACACCTCTCGGTGCTTCATAGATACGAGTTTAAGATGGATCTATGCTTGTAGGGGGGATCACATGAATAATGGATTTGGTAAATATTGATGGATATTTTTAATGTGATCGTTGGTAGTTATTAATTGTACATAATATACGATGGAAGTCATAAAAAAATATTTCAAAATATTTATTTCAAAATATTTGGGCCCTCGCACGAAGTTGAGGGATCCTTCAGGTGCAATCGTGCATTCGCAAAACGTGCTAGAATTGTGTAAATTCAAAACGCATGTGCGTTACTTAGAACTAGGCATGGGAGGACTTCGAACCTGCCATGTCAACTGACATGTAACATAGTATTTGAAAGCGTGCACGCGTTATAGTGATACATAGTGCGCACATGTTATATATTACTATAACGCATTCACGTTTTGGTTAATATAACAAAAAAAAAAAAGTCCACAGACTGCGGCACAGATCGCTGCCCCCTAGTCAGCTCCAAAACTGATCACTAAGCTCAGGATATTTCTCGCCAAGTGTCCATGTTCTACGTTAGCCTCTCATGCCCCTAATCTCAGAATTAATTGTGAAGTTAATGTTTGTGGAACACACGCGTCAAATGTACAACCATTTTGATTACCTCTCAGCCAGGTATTACATTCTGGTTCTGGGGGAAGAAACTGTGGCCAGAAAGATTAAGGAGCGGTTGATCTATTACATTACTTGACTCTCTGCCAGTAGCTTGTGTCTCTTGGGAAGTTACTCCATACTGTTGGGGAAGAGAAGATAGGATACCATGCTCAGAAGGATTTGGCGAGCATTTCATTCCAGGCCGAGTTATTCCATTCATTGGCGAGGCGTTTGAGGCTGAAAATGATCTGGTAAGCATTCATTTTTCAAAAGTGGTTCAGAGGCTCTTGCATCTTGGAAGTGACCAAGAGTATCTTGCAGTGTGATAAGTATCGCCTTATCCTTAGGCCTTTAACGAATTTGAGGCCAACCGTAACAACACAGGAGAAACCTGAGCTATTTCTCTAGGTTGTGGGTTTGATTGTTCTAGAAATCCAAGGAATCGTATTGGAATTGGATTGAAGAGAAATAATTCGTCATGATTCAAGTGAGTCAAGCCATGTGACTCTATTCTTTATTTTCATGTCCGATTATACTGAATTGGGTTTTTATTTTTATTTTTTTAACGATAGGTTTTACCGACAGGATTCTACTGTGAATTGTGTTTGGTGATAAATGATTTTACTATGGATTGTGTTTGGTGACATTTATGGAGACCCCCAAGGAACATATTGAAAACATCAGGAAAGACAAGTTCTGTGTTGGGGCAAAAAAAAAATCACTTACAGAAGATTTACGTCAAGCAGTTAAACAATTATTTGTTGAATTATACACTAGGGATGTGCATTTTCTGATGGAGCTAATTCAGGTAATTACTGAGTTACAATTTTAGTAGTCATTTTATAATCTTATATGTTTTCTTTGTTTTCATGGTAAGATTAGTTTTGTTTTTGGGTGCAGAATGCGGAGGACAATGACTATGAACCACATGTGGAACCTTCGTTGGAATTTGTCATTACAACTGAAGATGTCGCTGGCATAAGCGCTCCTGCGACCTTCATAGCTTTGTTAAGATTTAATATGCTAAGACAGAAAATAGCAGCATTACATTCCATTTCACAATAATAGCACATACAGGATCACTGAAGAAACAACAAGCATAACATAAACACAAGAGACACAGATTTATCCTGGGAAACCCTCATGGGGTAGAAAACCCAGTAAAGCTTCCTCAATATTAATGACCAGCAATATACAAAGATGTAACCCTCAGCATAAGCTCCTCCTTCTCCATAGCAGAACTCTCCTCCACAAGTGCACCACTCTCAAGTGAGTGAGTGTGTGTAAAATGAGGAATACACCTCCTCTATTTATACACTACTCCGACTTGTCTTTTACACAAAACATGTAGGCTCGTATTTAACCAATGGGTTAAATACCCCACAACAACTGACTGGGCCGACCCCTCTAGGGTGGTCGAATAACCCTTTGACCCACATAACACATACATGGCCGACCCCCACTAGGGAAGTCTAATAACCCAAGTTACCACAATCTGACAGAGGAATAAACATCTCCGGATATACAATAAGGTCTTCAAGGAGGAATGAAACATCTCTAGAATAATAAAGTACAAATATAATATTCTTTGAAGTTACAATATCTCAACACTCCCCCTTAACGAGAAGGATATTATAACATCATCTGCACGAGCAAGGAGTCATCAACATCATACGTGATACATCTATAAATCATTGGAAGCTTTCTCAACATCATCAGTAACTCAAGCAGTTACTGGAACATCTTCAATACTGGAACATCAACATCTTCAGTAGTGAGTCTTCATCTTTTGCAGCACTTGAACAGCTACAGCAACATCAATATCTGAATCCTCACGATCGTCAGCATCGTCATCACACGATCATCAACATCATCATCACACAATCATCAACATCGTCATCACACAATAAACATCGTTGTCTAGATCAACACGATCAGCATCCTCACATCATCTCGATCTACAGCATCTGGATCATCTCGATCTACAGCATCTAGATCATCTCGATCTACAGCATTTGGATCATCTCGATCTACAACATCTGGATCATCTCGATCTACAGCATCTGGATCATCACGATCTACAACATCTGGATCAATCTCGATCTACAACTTAAGTATCCTCAACCATACAAGTACATTAATCAATACATGTATCATCAAAAGCATGTATTCTCACTAATACATCTATCATCAAAAGCATGTATTCTGACTAATACATCTATCATCAAAACCATGTATTCTGACTAATACATCTATCATCAAAAGCATGTATTCTCACTATTACATCTATCATCAAAAGCATGCATTCTCACTAATACATCTATCAATACAAGTATCCACACCGATACAAGTATACACAACAGAAGCATACCCTGCAACACACATGATCCAATTACGGGATGGTCAAACCCTATCACTTTAGGATATAGGTCCAAGGATGATACAATCCTGATCCACTTATGGGATGATCAATCCCTCTCAATTTAAGACATCTCTCATGTCTATGGACGATGCAATCCAGATCAACTTACAGGATAATCAATCCTTATCCTTTTAAGACACCTCAACATGTCTAAGGATGATGCAATCCCGAATCAACTTACAGGATCATTAGTCCTTATTACTTTAAGACACCTTACCATGTCTAGGGACGATGCAATCTCAATCTACTTACAGGATGATTAGTCCTTATCACTTTAAGACACCTCACTATGTCTAGGGATGATGCAATCCCAATCTACTTATAGGATGATTAGTCCTTATCACTTTAAGACACCTCACCATGTCTAGGGACGATGCAATTCCAATCTACTTACAGGATGATTAGTCCTTATCACTTTAAGACACCTCACCATGTCTATGGACGATGCAATCCCAATCTACTTACAGGATGATTAGTCCTTATCACTTTAGGACACCTCACCATGTCTAGGGACGATGCAATCCCAATCTACTTATAGGATGATTAGTCCTTATCACTTTAAGACACCTCACCATGTCTAGGGATGATGCAATCCCAATCTACTTACAGGATGATTAGTCCTTATCACTTCAAGACACCTCACCATGTCTAGGGATGATGCAATCCCAATCTACTTACAGGATGATTAGTCCTTATCACTTCAAGACACCTCACCATGTCTAGGGACGATGCAATCCCAATCTACTTACAGGATGATTAGTCCTTATCACTTTAAGACACCTCACCATGTCTAGGGACGATGCAATCCCAATCTACTTACAAGATGATTAGTCCTTATCACTTTAAGACACCTCACCATGTCTAGGGACGATGCAATCCCAATCTACTTACAGGATGATTAGTCCTTATCACTTTAAGACACCTCACCATGTCTAGGGACGATGCAATCCCAATCTACTTACAAGATGATTAGTCCTTATCACTTTAAGACAAGTCTCATGTCTAGGGATGATGCAATCCCATCACGTACATTTTGAGCCCAGTTCATGGACGATGCAGTCCTCACGTACGTTTTGAACCCAGTTCATGGACGATGCAGTCCTCACGTACATTTTGAACCCAGTTCATGGACGATGCAGTCCTCACGTACATTTTGAACCTAGTTCATGGACGATGTAGTCCTCACGTACATTTTGAACCCAGTTCATGGACGATGCAGTCCTCACGTACATTTTGAACCCTGTTCATGGACGATGCAGTCCTCACGTACATTTTGAACCCAGTTCATGGACGATGAAGTCCTCACATACATTTTGAACCCAATTCATGGACGACGCAGTCCTCACGTACATTTTGAACCTAGTTCAGGGACGATGCAGTCCTATCTTCAATTTTCGGAGAGATCGGTCTATGGCTCAATTCTGGGACCGAGGTCCGGGGAAGATGCAATCCCCTACCTGTTCATTCAAGACTTCATTCTCGGAGACATCATGTCTATGGCTCTCTTTAGGACTGAAGTCCAGGGATGATGCAATCCTCTCATGTCCACCAAGGACTTCATTTTCGAAGACATACATCTATGGCTCTCTTTAGAACAAGTGTTCAAGGATGATACAATCCCTCTTCTTTCTCGGAGACACTTGTCTACGGCTCACTTTAGAACTTGTGTTCAAGGATGATGCAATCCTCACATGTATTCTCATCAATTTACTATCGATCCCGGGAACCCATACAGAACCTTATTCACACTTCTTCTTTAATTACACCATTAAGAGAATGGTCTTATCTAGCCACTTGGAGAAAACATCTCATCATGATTCTCTTCCTCTTTCTAAGAGAATCTTCTAGCCACAAGCCTTCTATAGTGTGTTTGATTTGAAAAATTTTTTGTTGAACATCCATCGCTTGTTCAGTGTTCATCATTCATCATGATCTTTCCTAATAATCAAAATTAAGTACATGATTAGTAATACTTCATAATCATCAAATCATATTGACATGATAACCTATTATGCATACAGATATCATTTACATAGTTATGCAACTATTTTGACCAATACTTTGACACAACACTTTCCCATATCCTGTATGCATACAGTGGCTATCTAGATGCCTTCCATCTCTACCAGAACATACTATCGAGAGTGTGCATAGCTCTCAGCATGTCAGCAAAGAGGTTTCATTCTAGACAAGCAACAATGGAATGTTTGTCCAACTTACCAATCATATGCATATTAGTAGTATGATGTTCAATGCTCTATGAATGTTTACACTCAGCATCATATATTCTAGGAATACAAATATGCATACAAGCAATATCATTTACTATTTCAAATAACAACTCAAATACTTATCTTTTATGTTTGTGTGGTTGCCTCTCGTTTGATCTTCTATATGTCTTTTGAACTTCTATTCATTTTGTACCACTGTGCATGCTCAAGTGTGCACTAGTGTCATCATCATGATCTCATACACAAACATACATTCATTAGTATATTCTCAATATTATCAAAACATTCTAATTCTAAATAATCTTGAATATGTATAGTCATGATCATTAGTATTCAGGGTTTCAAGGAAGTCTTCTTTTACTCATGCATATTCTTGTTTGATCATAGTACTCTTCTGGTTAATTAAATCATCAAGATAAGAGACATAATATGCATAAACCCTTGATTACTAACTTTATGAATAAGCATAACCAATCATACCAAGTATACTTATATAAGGGATCCTAACACAAGGTAAGATTCTAACTTGACATAGGAAAACATACCTGGATTAGTAAACCTACTTAGTTATGTACAACATACCTAAACAATCTATTCAATGATTTAGAGATCCTGAGCTAGAACCTGCATGTCTCATAGGTTAAGCATAATATAAAAAAGTCATACATACCTCGTAAGTAGAACAAAGATTATGGATGAGTCTTTGTCTTCATGTTGTCATGGTCATGGAAATTGATTTGTCTTTTGTGATGTACGTGTATCTTGTTAGCAGACAACATCAACCTCACACAACACCATAATGCATTAGTACAATCATATAGCCCTAATCAATGAATGTTTTCAATAATTCACATGTATTCATACCGTTACTAGGGTGATAAGACAATTCTAAGATTAATCAAGATTGTACTAATAAATAATATGAAGACAAACACATTATGAACTTAATCAAGAATCAGATTTCAAGACATACATGAACCTCTTTAAGTCATAGCTGTCGAGACTTCTTGTAGTCTTCTTATGTAAGGCCTTAGCGTCAACTCCCCCTGAAACTTGATCTGGAGATTGATTAGGGTTTGCTAGAGAAACCCTAAAAATTCAATCTTTGACTTTCACACTTCTGAATGGATGGAAGGATGTGTCTTGCTGAGCTAATCAAACTAGCATACTTCAATTTTGAAATCCCCAAAATTTGACTCCTCAAAATTGCCTTCGAAACTTCTGGATATTCTAGACAGGAACCCAAACTAGGGTTTGATGAAGGCCACCCTTTTGTCCGATCAAAAGTTTCGATCCAAGGCTCTAAAATATTATTTTTCTGAGGAGCTTCCAGCTGTGGTTACAGACTTCAAAAAATTCCAACTTTTGTTGAAGCCCTAATTTTCCATCTTTCCGATCAAAATCCTGAACTGGGGTTTGATCAAGCCCGGTCTTCTACCCAACAAAAAAATTCGATCTTGGTCTCTAAATTTCGATTTTCCTGAGTAGCATTCAGTCGTGGATTCCGATTCCAAAAATTCTAACTTTCTCCGAAACCCTAAATTCCGGAAGCCATGAATGAAGGTGCTCCAAAAATAATTATGTTTTGATAGAAAGATGTACCTGATTGTTTCTGCTATAAATCCGAAATATTTGCTCCACAGGGTTTGAAAACATTTTCTGTGTTATCCTAACCTGTCTTCTTTTCATCTCGATAGGTCTGACCTCAATTTGATTTTCTGAGAGAGAGTTATTCCAAGTGTCGCAATGTGACCTGTTTATGGGATAACACAGGAGAGCAAACTTGTACAGCGTGCCATGTGTCACTGGTTCAGCTTCGGCCTCTGAAGAAGTTTCCTGAGATAGTACAGTATGTGTACTACCTTTCACTTTTTATGAAATTTCATTTGGAGCGTCCTAGCCCAAGTTATGACCTTTTTTCCTAGGTCACCTGATTTTGACTGAGATCTGGAAGAGGCAGAAACCCTGACTTGTACTAATCATAACTCAAAAAGTACAACAAATATGAGGGTTCCCTTTGGACACAAGGTACCCGGGGATGTTATCTATGATCTATAAACTTTTCAGATCCTGAACCTTCGCATAAATGGATTTATACCGAAATTTCCACGATGACTGGTTTTTTCTATGTAAAACCCAAACCTTCAAATTGTCGTAAGTGCCATACATTGCCTTCCTTCAGGTTAGCTCTGATGCCATGTTAAGATTTAATATGCTAAGACAGAAAATAGCAGCATTACATTCCATTTCACAATAATAGCACATACAGGATCACTGAAGAAACAACAAGCATAGCATAAACACAAGAGACACAGATTTATCCTAGGAAACCCTCATGGGGTAGAAAACCGAGTAAAGCTTCCTCAATATAGATGACCAGCAATATACAAAGATGTAACCCTCAGCATAAGCTCCTCCTTCTCCATAACAGAACTCTCCTCCACAAGTGCACCACTCTCAAGTGAGTGAGTGTGTGTAAAATGAGGAATACACCTCCTCTATTTATACACTACTCCGACTTGTCTTTTACACAAAACATGTAGGCTCGTATTTAACCAATGGGTTAAATACCCCACTACAACTGACTGGGCCGACCCCTCTAGGGTGGTCTAATAACCCTTTGACCCACATAACACATACATGGCCGACCCCCACTAGGGAAGTCTAATAACCCAAGTTACCACAATCTGATGGAGGAATAAACATCTCCGGATATACAATAAGTCTTCAAGGAGGAATGAGACATCTCCAGAATAATAAAGTACAAATATAATATTCTTTGAAGTTACAATATCTCAACAAGCTTTTCACAATGAGAAGGGATTTCATAAACAAAATATTGATTCTATATAAAACGTGGGACGATCCACCAAAACGAATAGCAGGGAAGGTAATTATATTGGAGAAAAAGGTGTAAAATATGAGCTTTTCGGTTAATATGTTTAATCATATAGACATTAGCCTCTTTTCTTTTTTAACTTTTTAAAATTAGATATTAGTGCAATCATATAACTCTCTAGTTTTCTTTCCTGTATTGAATGAAAAATTATTGTTTTCATTGCAAGTATTGGATTTAAGAGCCTATTCTTAGTTACAATCCAACCTTGCATTTTAAACTCTAGGCATGCAGGGGTGTAGCTCAACCGAGGATTCAATTAACATGAAGGAAATGTTGTAAATGGAGGTCACGAGTTCAAATCACCCCAACTTACCAGTGTCCCATGCTTGCGGGCTGTGTGGGTGCACCTAGGGTTATAGTGGTAGCGGACAGGATTGGATCCCTAGACCCCATGTCACACGAGTACCAGCCCCTTCCCAATTGCCCATTCCCCTAGTTTCCAAAAAAAATTAAACTTTAAACTCTAGAAATGGTTGGACATTGGGTACATTGATGCTTTAAATGATGAACTCTTTCCTTTATGGAATTATAAGAATGCTTACCCTACATTTAATAGGGGAGGCTGCCAATATGATCTCAATTTACGAGAAGCTTCCATGTAGCAATAATTTATACTCTATATAAAGTGAATATTATTACTTGTTTTAAATTTATTTTCCCTCCCTTAACCCCATTTTGTAGATCTGTGGTGGCTATTGTTTGGAGGGATTTATCCCGCCTAATTCCACAACCATTTTCTATTAGATTGTGTGAAAAAATACAGCATCTATTGTCCTTAACCTAGCTCATTTTACCTCTTTTGAGTTCAAAGGCGCTCACGCTCCTCTGTTTAAAATCACATAAATTTTGGATCGAGATATCGATGATGTGCAAGCAGGCTCAATCAAATGGCCGGTCCGGGTCCTAAAAAGAACAAAATACTCCACTCAACCCGCTTAAATGAATTTGAGAAGTAATACCCCTGTGACTCTATCGGGTTAGTTTTGACGGTTAAAATTTCAGGTGGGTAGGCCATACAAGGTTGATCGATCTCTAGTCCACCTATAAAGTTGAATTAGATGGTTCGAAACCAGAATTAGAATATGCACCAGTTCTAAAACCAAAGTAAGCAGTTTAAGTATAACTCTTACCTGCAGCAGATTGTCCAGTCACCATAATTTTTGTTAGACTAAGTGGCAAGTGCAGAACAGACTGAGAGAACCTAACATAAACTCCAAGAGAAAAAAAGTGAAGAAGGGGAACTCGTTCGTATTTGGCATCCTCCCCTATTAATTTGTATGATGTTGCAACGATTTTGTAATGCGACAATGTTTTTCTTTATGCTCCAAACATGGAATCCACTAACTAATTAATTCTGCCGTTAAATGCAGGGTAACCATCCCTATAATGCCATAAAGGAAAGAGTTCATCATTTAAAGCATCAACGTACCAGATGTCCAGCCATGTATAGAGTTTATTTTTATTTTTTTTGTAACTAGGGGAATCGACAATGGGGAAGGGGATGGTACTTGCATGACATGGGGTCTAGAGATCCAATCCTATCTGCTACCACTTTACCCCTAGTTTCACCCACACAGCCCGTAAGCATGGGGCACGAGTAAGTTGGGGGGATTTGAACTAGTGACCTCCATTTACAACATTTCCTTCATATCAAGCGAATCACGAGTTGAGCTACACCCCGGCGGGCCTAGAGTTTAATTTTAATCATTCATGTCACATCCAATTGAATTTTAAAGGGTCCAATTGAATTTTAATGGATTCCAAGTTCCCATGCTCCCATGAAATTAGACCCATCACTAAATGAAATGAATCTATCTAAGGTGTTGAATTTCATTCATGTCATGTCCAATTGAATTTTAATGGAGTCAGTGAAGCTATCTAATCCGGTCATTGATGGTTACTCTATGGCAATCAAATTAGGCCCGTGACTAAATGAAGCTATCTATTTCTGTGGAAGTCAAATTAGGCCCATCACTAAATGAAGCTATCTAATGCAATAGTTGTTGGTTAATCTTAGAAGGCCCATCACTAAATGAATTCCTTTTGGGTGCAAGACATAACGAGCCATAGAATGAAGACCATGGATCGAATCGACAAACCGTCAACTCCATTTGATTAAGGACATCGATATAGTGCTAGGGGTGCCCCTCTCCACCGGTACCATGGCCCAGGTGTCATCTTGTAGGTCCATTTTGAAAACTAGGGTTTTGCCCAATAAGGGAGTGTGCAATTTTTGCACAC